>JACEGR010004788.1:0-82261 GCA_014170235.1 Listronotus bonariensis | reverse complement strand
GTTAATTATGGCATCAGAAAAGCCATTAACATCTAAAATAAAAAGAAGAGAAGTGTGTATAATCATAATAATATGGTTGGAATTCAAGATTTCTTCTCCTTTCACTGTGCACCTACTATCGGAAGTATAATAAAGGTATGAAAATACTGAGCTTAGCATCAAAAACAGTTCTCCATTCATTCTGAAAAGAGTTTTACTTGGGGCTTTCTTCACTAATCACCACTAACAAAAAAGTCTGTTAAACCATCAAGGGCACTACGTAAACTCACAAAATACGTATAAATCTATACAAATTCACGGCTGTATTGAAACTCGAATAGTATTTTAAACTGTTTCAATACCCAAAATCTGCCTATTACCTGCTTTTTTCTACTTTGTTTACGTTTGGCAGCGCCCCATCGGTAGTTAAAATCGCCAATAGTTACTCTTACCTCTAAAATACTGTCAAAAAATTTGGATATCTATTCGGCCAATCTATCTTAGCAATGTCAACTAGAAGCTTGGCATATTTGTTTCTTAGAAAATGCGGAATATTGTTGCTTTTAATAAGGAGACTGGACTGAAGGACAGATTTTATCTCTTCTTGCAGAGTCCAATCAGTTTTTGACCATTCCTGGTTTATCACAGACTAAAAAATAATATATTCGTTATTAGGTGAAACCTCATACTTTATGTATGGTCTTAGAAATTGTTAAAATGTTTCAATTAGCTACCTAACGGCCTTAAGTCTGATATGCATCCGAAAATATACAAGAGATCTTACTTTATTTTGGATACTTTATTTTAACTTACTTCTAAGGTTTGTAATGCAAACATTGTCACGTAATGACTAGACGTGTGTGTAATAAAATAAAGGCACAACTTCCCCAAATGGGGAGCGGCCCGAATAGTAGATAACTGAACTTCAATTTCATGTTTTCGGATATTGCTAGTGTATGGATTAAAGAACTCTTCAAACAAATTTTCTACTGCCACCAATGAACCATTTTCGTTAAAGTCCTGAAATAGAAAAGGGGCTGTTTAGTCAAAAAATGCCTGTATACAGGGGGTAAATGCTGGAAAAATTTAAGGTTAGATTAATGTAATTTGGGAACTGCACGGTATTAAAACGATTTTTTAGGGAGGTACTTGCCATAATGGTGTATTTAGTGGTGGTTAATTGGCATTAAACAAAATTAGGTGGTAAAATCGCAACTTTTGGTTAAAAAATTTCGTAAATGATGTACTATGTTGACATTTCTTTTCGGGGGTTCGTGCAAACATCGCGCAGTCTCGTTTATTTTGACATTGACATAATTAATCATAGAATAGAACCTGTATGGAAGGTGAAAGCAATTGAAAAGATGGCCAGACATTGCCCTCTGATATGCCGCGTTGCCATATTTTCATCAAGTGCATAAATTCAAAAATAAGTCTTTTTTTATCAAAAAATATATAATTAAAATATCTATTTATTGAAAAATCGGTCATTTTTGGTAATTTTCTAGAAACCTGCGGCAACTCCGATTTTGACGAAATTTGGTATACGGGGGTTTTTGGGGCGCTGATCACGAATCTGAAAGATTTGAAATTTAAACTAATCCTATTTTTACAATATTCCCCTTCTTTTGTACGCAATTCTTGATTTAAAGCTAAAGTGGCACACAATATTTGATTTTCACCTTTTAAAACCCCGGTTTTTACGTATTTTACATTATTTTTGCATTAAATTGCATAGCTATACTTTGAATCATTTTAATCCCAGTGTGCCATGAAGCCCTATGTGTATGTATGGTTGCCGCATTATCAAAGAAAAGCCACGCAATTTAATGCAAAAATAATGTAAAAACGTAGAAAAACGGGGTTTTAAAAGGCGAACATCAAATATTGTGTGACACTTTAGCTTTAAATCAAGAATTGTGTGCAAAAAGAAGGGGGATATAGGGAAAATAGGCTTAGTTTAAATTTAAACTTTGATGATGAATATTTCGAGAACGAAACGTTTCCGCCAAAAAAAAACTCTCATATTCGTGATCAGCGCCCTAAAAACCCCGTATACCAAATTTCGTTAAAATCGGAGTTGCCGCAGGTTTCTAGAAAATTACCTCATTTTTAATTGTAGTGTAATTTAAAGTTTTTTTTTATTCTAAGACGCAGTCTTTATTAGAGAACAAACAACTCTGAGAAAAACTAAACTGAAAACAAATGTCATAAAATTAATTTTAAACATGATGACAAAAAAAAACAAATTAATATATGACCTATTCTTAAATAAATTTAATAAACATATTTGAGACCAGTGGCAACGCCAGGGGGAGAGGCCAGGAGTGGTCCGCCCCTGTGAGGTGGAAGGTAATAAGGAATAAGAAGGAAGTGAAGTATCTAAAAGAAAGCAATGTAAAGAGGTGGTGAAGGATTTTTTTGCTTCTCAAAAGAATGGGGAGAACAAATATAGAATAAGGGGTTTAAAAGATAAGGACTTTTTTAGCTCTTTAAAATTTTGTGGCTTTAAAATTTTGTCCCCCCTAAAAAAAAATTAGCCTCCCCTTGGCCACCCCTAAAAGAAAAACCTGGCGTCGCCACTGTCTAGGACCCTTTTATTGTTAAACGCATTTGATTTTATGACATGATAAATAGATAAATATTACGGATCCTTTAGCAATTTAGGTAATATTGGTACCTGTTATAGGTAACAGGTAGTATACACCAATTTACATTGTACAGAATTGTGCAATTTTGGCAATTTATTGTCCTTTATTGGGGTTGTTGTTACCATTGTCACTATCAAGAAATTCTAATGATTATTGGTGCCTTAGGTACATTAGGAAAATAGTCGATAGTAATGAAATGGGACAAGTTATATTGTCGCTACATTAAACTGTAATTAAAAGATAATAAAGGCATATGTTTTTATTTTTAGTTGTTTACAATTCAATAATATTTATTTTTTCTTTAATGTCGACTTCATAAAAAGAATGCGTTTATTCGTATCCTTATTTTAAATAACATTTTTTTCACCTGCCTTTTTATGCATTTTTAAGCCTACCGTCAAAAACTACGACACATCTGTTAAACTTATTACAAAAAGGCTTTGAATTTTTTAAATTAAAATGTTGTTTTGAAGACTAGCCTTATTCTACGGCTACAAAATATATTAAACAATAAATAATATACATATTTTTATTTGAATTCAATCTAAAGCTTTTCTCCACTGGAACTTTTATAACTTTGGTATTTTTTTAGCACAGGAATATTTTGAAAAATACTATTTTAATAATTATATTTTCCAAAAAAATATTCGTGTGCAAAGAATTTTTTTAATTAAAACTAGAGTGGTATTTGGTAAAAGAATTTCACACTCTAGGATTATGACAATTTTTGATATATTTTCTTACAAGGAAGTTGAAACAAAATACAATTTTATTAACCGACTTTGGTTATACAAAATAATTAAAAAGTAAGTGGATGGTTCCAGTCAGTTTTCTTCAAATTAATTTTACTTAAGTTTAGGGCCTGATTACCACATAGGCTAGAAATAGATTTTAATTTTAAAGTTTCAATGTAATTTCATGCACCTTGTCCCAAGAAAGAGATACATTTCTCGATTTGTTTTAGTTGCTATGTAAAAAAAATACAAAAAATTCCGCTTTTCTAATAACGGTATAACATTTTTATAGGAGGAAACATGTTTTCTAATTTTTCATTTCATAAAAGTCACAAAAAACAATACAAGCTGCAAAATCTACAACAAAATAAAATTAAATATTTTATTCAAATTTTATATTAAACCCTTGAGAAAGGTAGGTAATAAATATTATCCTTTGGCTTTTGAGCAGGTAGCTATATAGTAACTTTATTACACATAACCATAGTTTAGTTTCCACTACGCTTCGAGTCGCTGTTGTATGACAGATAATCAGTTGAACTGTCACAGTCGTTGCATTCGGTTGACAAGAGAGTTGCAATTCTGTTTACGAAGTTCTTTCTGTCGGTGTATATTTAATATTTGTGTTTTTTGCATATTATCCCGTAATTTTGCCCAAAAATGCAATAAAAATACAAAAAGTGCAGTGAAAACCCCTTTATTAGTAGCCTCTATTAGTGTGTTATCAAAAAAACTCAAGTTAACTCCAAAAATGGCAGATTTTATCGAATCTGAAGCGGAAGTTAGTAGTGAGGTAAGCTGGCCTTATTTTCTTTGCTCTCTAGTATCTTTTTACCATATTTTTTCATAAATTACTTACCTAAAATCGCTGCTTGGCTCTATTTTTGCACATTAAACATGCTGTTCTAGTCCGTTTATTAGAATAAATTGGATATTTGCATCAAACAACACTCCTAACCTAAAAAATTCCCGTTTTAATATTCTAATAATTCTATGTGTTTTAGGAGGAGGAATTGGAACCCCCATGAGCGCAAGAAGCTCAAGAAAATCAAGGCTATGGACGACAGTTCTGAGGAAGAAGAGGATGGTAAGTGCTTAATTGAAAAAATATATCTTTATGTAGAAGTATTAGAGTTGGTTAGGCCCAAGATCGTTTGACTAGGTAAGGTTGCCTCATTACGTCCCATATGTACCGCACTGCTGGTTCCTTGGCGCCAACATAGCAAACAAGGATGTCTAGACGGATAATACTATGAGGGCCGAAAGAGCGCAATATACAATATTTAAAAATCAGCTAGAATATTCATTGTTAAATAATTTATTAATAGGAAATAAAGAAGTTACGGTAACAACTGGAATTAAAAAGTATTTCTTTAATATTGACAAAAACACAAACTACACTGTTAAAAACTTCATTAAATAATGAGCAAAATACATACGTGACGTATGGTCTACCATGTTGCAAGGCTTACGAGGCAACCTTACCTAGTCAAATGATCTTGGGTTAGGCCAGCAAAGCATTGGACATTTTTTAAGCATTCTAATGTAATTTTTTTTTTAAACTTTACCAAACCATACATTTTTTCTCACTGGGGCAAATAAACCACAATTTTGACAATATCACTAGTCTTGTTTGAACAGATGGACAATTTTTTTAGTCTAAGGTCTAGGTAATTGTACAAACCGGACCGATTTTAATAAATTTTAATATATGGGGTTACAATTACCAAGGTCTAAATAAGGTTATGCATACTTCTTTTTGGTGTAAAAACATGAGTACTAAAATTTGCTACTGACCTTAACTAATGCAAATTAAGATATTTTTATCTGTGTAAACATGTCAAAAAAGTCTTGTGTGCCAGCGCTACAAGAACATACAGATCATGTATAAATAGAGTTGGGCCGCCACACATTGCCAGTCAAATTTTGTTTTGTTTAGATGATGACAGACTTCGTGAAGAACTTAAAGACTTGATTGATGATAATCCGATTGAAGAAAGTGACGGAGAAGACTCTGACGCCTCTGGCGGCGAAAAGCGGAAGAAATCCGATGATGAAGACTTGGATGATCGCTTGGAAGATGAAGATTATGACTTGCTAGAGGAGAACTTGGGCGTTAAAGTAGAGAGAAGGGTATGAAAGAAAAAATATTATTTGGAGTAAAGTTAAAAAATTTATTTTTTTGTTCTTTTAGAAATTTAAAAGATTAAAGAGAATTCAAGATGAGGAAAGTGAGGGAGAAGATGAGCAAGATGCCGAGCAAGAAAGAGATCACATTGCGATGGATCTATTTTCTGAAGATGTAAGTTATTTGTGTGGTTTATATTATATGCGTTTTTACTTTTATAGTGTATTAAAAATATTTTTTAATTGTGATTTTCTTTTGATAAAAAAGGAAAGGGATGAGGAAAGAAGTAAAAAGGTAATTGATAAATCTGAGTACTTATTCATGTTATCATGCATGTATAAAAGTATGTCACACAACTATAAAAGAAAATTAACTTACTTTATTGCAAAATTTAATTATTTTAATACATTTGCATGAAAAAAAATCCTTTATAATATTTTGTATGAATTATACATGAAGCTAAAAATATAAAGATATAACTTTGTTACAAAAAAAACAGTCATGTTATGCTTTTTATTATGACTACTAATAACTGATGATAGCCAACCAAAAGAAAAATCTATTAAAAATCAACGTTATAAAACTAAAGGTTTTAAAAGCTTTCATTGCATGAATTGTACAGTAGGTAGAAATACAGGGTGATCGTCCAGATTATGGCCCACTTTGATCGCGAATAACCTTATTTATTTATTTGTTTATCACTTAACAGAATTATTACATGAATAAATCCTAATACTAAGTAGAAAAAGTTAAAAAGAAAAAACAGAAAGGTAAAAGTTATTAAAAACAAATAAACTTATCAACATGCCGTTTCCCTTGCCCCTCATGCACCAACCCCTCTTTTGGTTTTTGTGCTTTAAACGTGTTTTTTTATGGTTAAGGATGGATTTTTTAAAATTATTTATTTAAAATGGAATTAGATATTAAAAAGAGATTATTATTATAAAGCCAAGAAAGGTTAAATACAACGAAATTTTAAAATTTCTTAAAGTATCTCTCTTGCCTTGTCTAAGGATGCATTCCAGTGACTAACTTTTTATAGCAGATCAAGAGCTTTAAGCCCTGGAGCGTGACGCACAAAGATTTTCGTCACTGGAAAGCAACCCTGATTAGCAGTCCTGGGATTTTTGTTGGAACTAAAAGTTCAGTTGGGAATTTCATGCGTATTGTCGACATGGTCAGCTGTTTTCTGTTTATTTGTTTTTGCCACTTTTTATGCTGGTTAATATACCTGTTCAATATTTTTTTATATTTTTGTGATTCTGAGCGTATATAAACAAAGGATTTTTAATTGTATTCCTTATGAATGTATGTATGCAATAAAATAAATAAAGATTTAATTAAAAAATATAGACAAAATTACAAGATTTTACCATTTCTTGTTGTTTGAATTTTATCTTTAGTTAAATACACATAGGTACTTATGTTAAAAACGAGAGGAGGCAGGGAATCCCTCGTCTTCCGCCGAGAGACCTCGAGTGGCATTCGACAGTATAACAATTTACCTTTTTGTTTAATTTTTTTTTTTTTTGTATAGTATCCAATTTAACCATGAAAAATCCTAACCAAAAGGCTAGGTTAGAATACATCCTCAGCTGTATAGAAAATCGTTCGCGGTAAATAAAAATTCCGAACTAATAAATAACTAGACATGCGCTTTAAAACAGTTCTAAACCAGTTCGGTTCTGGTTCAGAATCGGTTCATTACTAGACCCGCGAACAAAGCTATTTGCTCTTGTTATGATACTGTGACTCATGAAGCTGTAAAATTTGTTTCGTGTAAAAGAACATCTTAAAACATTTTTTTTATGTACAGTAGGTATTAACAAAAGTTTAAAAAGTAATCTAGCCTTACTGCAACTATTATTTTGTGGTTAATGTACAGCTTTGTTTCCATATATTTTTTGTAACCGTGTCTGTTACTACAGTTTTATATTGAATAGTTCAAGCTGGCTTGAAAACAAAGCGGCTTTGAAACGATTTCCAAGTCTACGTGTTTATTTTGGTGGCTTGAAAGTCGATTGAAAATCGAGGTCAAGCACATTTCAGGCCATCGTCGTACGCATGCGGCAGTTTTGCATCCAACGTCACAGTAGACATCAAATGAAAAACAAACCTCACTTTTTAATTTGTTCCGTTTTGTGTGCTGTTGTTGGTGTGAGCGTGTTTTAAAGTTTTTTCACCTGTTTTTCCACTCATATTTTGTATAAAAATGTCAAAATCATATATGAAATTGACACTGATAACGTTCAAGGAAGCATTCATCTAAAGTTAGGCAGTTATTAAGCCCATGTGAATCGTTTATATCGTGTTTCTAATCGGCTTCTGTGAAGTCAACCCTACTTATTTTCAGACTTGACTTGAACGATTCATGTCACTTTCAAGCGCGTTTATATCGCCAAACCACTTAATCCGCTTTAACTCAATCTAGCTTCAACTATTCAATATAAACGTAGGGTATAGCAATTTATCATTGTCTAATAATACTCTTAATTTCTGTGCAGTCAATAAATCTGATTTTTTTATCGCTTTTTTCAAACCACTTAAGCCGCTTTAACTCAATCTAGCTTCAACTATTCAATATAAACGTAGGGTATAGCAATTTATCATTGTCAAATAATACTCTTAATTTCTGTGCAGTCAATAAATCTGTTTTTTTTTTTTAAATGCCCAAACTTATTTTACAGTTTTTTTTTTTAAAGAGGAAAGTATGAATGTTAAGAAGAAAAATATGCAGGGGATTTTAATAAAAACAAAATAGAGTTGCCCCATATCCGAAAATCGAGCATAATTTCTTCCAAAGTTATTCACGATCAAAATGGGTCAAAATTTGAATGGTCACCCTGTATCATCATTATTATGAAACTATTTACCTTAAATATCTAGGATGAAGAAAGACACTCAGAACGCAGCCATCGCCCCGTCGCAGAACCAGAGCAATTCAATGAGGAAGAAGAAGAAGGAGAGTACTCTGATGCCGACGATTTTATCGTGGATGACGACGGCCAACCTATAGTAAGAAAGAAGAAGAAGCCCATATTCTCAGATGCCGCCTTGCAAGAGGCTCAGGAGACTTTGGTGTAGACTTTGACTATGACGAGTTTCAGAAGTATGATGACGACTATGATGAGGAGGATGAAGATGAGGAAGATGAGTATGAGGAGGGTAAGTGGTAGTAAAGTTTTAGATTGACACATTAAAATGCGGTTTTCATACTATTTTTTAGACTTTGCACAGTATCTCACAATATTTTATTTTTTTTTTTTAAGATGAGGAAGGTGAAAAAAGACGTCGTCAAAAGAAAGCAGCCAAGAAACGTCCAACTAAGAAATCTATATTTGAGGTGTATGAACCATCAGAACTTAAAAGGTACCTTGATTATATCAAAGACAATTGTTGTTTCACTATAGACTCCCAGAACAATGTTAAATTTTTGGTCATCAGTTTGGACGCTGGCTAGACTGAATCTATGAAGCGGCAAATTATACGTACTGTTTACATGTGTACTCGATGGATACCCGCTTCATAAATTCGACGAAGCGAGCGTCCAAGCTGATGACCAAAAATTTAGCATTGTTCTGGGTGTCTACAGGGTAGCCCACCAAATTTGACACGGTCTGTCGATGGATAACCATGGGCTTTTAAAAAAGTATATACTGAAACATATACAGGTCGGATAAAGCCACAGTATAAAATTATTTTACTCTATACAGGAAGTCTCAAAAAAGTGTGACCTTTCAAGGTTATATTTTTTAAATGGAACACCCTATATTTTATGACGGTTTTAGATTCTACATAAAAAAATAACTCAAGTTTGTTTATAGTACTAAGTTTCTAATTTTATTCGTTTTTGTGATATTTGATTTTTTTTAAATTCAGGGGTGCAATTAAATTAATTTTATTTTAACAATATAAACTTCTTAAACTTTAAATTTTGTTACCAGATTAGGAAAAGTCTGCCTTATCATACGTAGGTCATATCGAGATCATAGATTATATAGGGTGATCAAATAATAATTTCAATTTTTAGAAAGTCAAATTGCAATATCTCTCTTATTTTAAATGGAACACCCTGTATTTTTTCCACCACGTGATAACAAACCAAATGCTCTTTCAAAAGTTGTATAGGTTGCCTATACCTATCTTTTATACTTTTTAAGTAAATTCCGTTTTAACATATTTTTATTCCAAATGTCTATTTAAATGTAAGTGGGCTGTGATATAGCTATGCCTATTTACTAAGCCGTTATTGCAAAATGTAAATTTGTTGGAAAAAAGCACAAAGTTAAAAGACTTTGTATTATCTGCTACTATTTTTAAAATTCACAGAAAAAAAAATCATTAATTGCTTATAATGCTACTTCCAATAACACTTATTTCAGCTGAATGTGGTAATGATAAAACTTGTGTTTTTAAACAATCCTAATAACGCCTCTGGTCAGTTATGACGACATTCTGTGACCTATAACTCGTTTCTTCCATTATCCATAATCACTGTGTCAATTTTTTTAAAGCAATTATTAAGGTTATCAGATGGTTTCTCCTGGAATATTTTTCAGGAGTAACTCTAGACTAAAGTAAACCATTTTTTCACATCCTACCAGTATTATATCATCTTGTTGTTGTAGAAGAAGGGTTTTTATTTAAAATCATTGACATTTCTTTTAAATTGACTAAAACACTAGTAATCAATAAATGGTCGTTGTTATTTTCTTAAGAAAAATATTAATGGCTGCTATATCACAGCCAACTTTAATTTAAATAAACATTTGGACTAAAAATTTGTAAAACAGATTTTACTAAAAAGCACAAAAGATAGGTATAGGCAACCTATACACCATTTGAAAGAGTATTTTATTTGTCATCATGTGACGTAAAAATACAGGGTGTTCCATTTAAAATAAGAGAGATATGGCTATTTGATTTTCTGAAAAATTTAAATTATTTTTTGATCACCCTGTACAATATTTGATCTTGATTTGACCTACGTATGATATGACAGACTTTTTCTAATCTTGTTACACATTTTAAAGTTTAAAGTGTTAAAAGTGTTGAAGTAAAATAAATTTAATTTTACCTCTGCATTTTTCAAAAAATCAAATATCACAAAAACGAATAAAATTAGACACATAGTACTATAAACAAACTTGAGTTATTTTTTAAAGTAGAATCTAAATTCGTCATAAAATATAGGGTGTTTCATTTAAAAAATATAACTTTGATACGTCACGTTTTTTGAGACACCCTGTATAGACTAAAATAATTTTATACTGTGGTCTTATCCGACCTGTAAGTCCGGTGATAGCTTAGCGGGTAAGGCGTTAAGTTGTTGAGCGCACAACGGACGTGAGGTGGGTTCGAATCCTGCTGAGGCCATATACTTATTTATAAGTTGGTCGGAAATTTAGTGGTTAGCTCAACACCAGACGGACAAAGTGCAAAATGTATCGACGCTGAAGGCCACCAAAGGACCAGGGCGCCGGAACACACTTTGCCGTGTCCTGCGCAACCGTAGACATGCGGACCCCACTCAGTTGGTAGGTTCAGTAGTGCCCCCTGGGTGGGGAGGAGGTCTTAAGTTGTCGCTCATAGGACCGTGGTTCGGAACCCACGTTAAGCTGTAGGTCCCGTCTGGCTGACATCACCCAGACGTAAAAGACAGGGCGCACAATACGCCGAGCGGCTTCAGTGCATGGGTTATCCCGGCCCTATTCTAATCTAATCTAATCTAATCTATCCGACCTGTATATGTTCCAGTATTTACTTTTTTAAAAACCCCATGGTTATCCAGCTACAGACCATGTCGAATATGGTGGGCCACCCTGTATAGTGAAACTACAATAATTGTCTTTAATTATATTAATTAAGTTACAAATTTAATTTATAATAAAAAAATCCCAAGATAAAATATTTCCTCTTAATTTCAGAGGTTTCTTTACTGATCTTGACAATGAGATTCGTAACACAGACATACCAGAAAGAATGCAGTTAAGAGACGTCCCTCTTACTGCTGTTCCTGACGATTCTACAGAGTTAGACGATGAGGCAGAATGGATATACAAGCAAGCCTTCTGCAAGAACACTGTATCCAATTTAGATGCTAATTTAACACAAGTAAGTTAAAAGATTACTCTATGTTTTTTTAAATCGTTTTATTGAACTAAAAGCTAAAAAATAATTCGGTAAGTCCGCAACGATCTGGCTTGTGCTCGAGTTTCGTATCTTGAATCGGGTAGGCCCGATATCCTTTTTCAATTGGGCATTGAAACCTATATTCCACACACCATCAAGAACCCCAAACAATCCAATAACAAACCCTGGTTTTCCAAATCTTGTGATAAAGCTAGAATTTTAAAAGTTCATGCTCACAAAAGTTTCTACAGGATCCTAGTCCAGAAAACCGACAGGCCAGCATTGAAGCAAGAAACTACTACAATCAAACAATTTCTGAAGCCAAAGACTCCTTCGACAATCATATTAAAAACAAAGTTCTTTCTTGCTCAAATGGCAGCAAATCTTTCTGGTCCTTTGCGAAAAACATAAGTAGAAATTTTTGTACCAGTTCTTTTCCACCACTGGCTTTGGAAGATGAAATTGTTTCTACCGCAAAAGGAAAGGCAGAATTATTTGCTAAACAATTTGCTGCCAATTCAACCCTTGACCCTCCCGTAAATCATCCAATTCCAGTGGTTACGCCAGTTCCTCATAAAATTCCCGATATTATTTTTAAGGTAAAACACATTAAGCGTATCCTTTCTTCCCTTAACACCAAGAAATCGTCTGGGCTGGATGGCATACCAGCAATCGTTTTAAAAAATGTGCTCCAGAACTTGCACCAATCTTAACTCAGCTCGTTCGAATTTCTTACGACACAGGTATTTTTCCGGAAAACTGGAAAGCTGCACATGTTCAACTTATTCCCAAGAAAGGATCTAAATCTCTTCCATCTAACTATAGACCAAATTCAAGTCTCTCAGTTCTTTGTAAAGTAATGGAAAAATTAATTAATTCACAAATTCTTAAGTACTTAGAAAAACACAAAATTTTGCATGACAGGCAGTATGGATTTCGCCACAAAAGATCTACAGAAGATCTTCTTTTCTTCGTATCACACTGCTGGAATAAGTCTCTTGAGTTTCTAGGTGAGTCCCAGATCGTTGCTCTTGATATATCCAAAGCTTTTGACCAGGTCTGGCATGCCGCACTTCCCTCTTAAGGTCTTTCAACTAAACTCTGTACTTGGCTCTCTAGTTATCTATCTGATCCTCGTATAGCAGTTATTGTGGACGGTCATTCTTCACGCTTTCACCAAGTAAATGCTGGAGTCCCTCAGGGCTCAGTTCTGGCACCAACATTGTTTCTTCTTCACATCAACGACCTTCTCTCGTCCACAACTAATTCACAACACCCTGTATGAATGTAGGTAATTTGATTGAAATTGATGAAAACTTTGATGTCTATTGGTGCCTAAACGGTGAGGTTTATCGACTTTAATAAAGAGTACCTTATTTTTTAAGTTCTTGATTCTCTATAAAATGGCTCCTCCAGCTTTGCGATATCTGTCAAAATAGAAAAGTTATGATGTAAACAAAAAAAAGTTTAGGTTAAGTGCCCTGTGGCGGTATTTAAAAAAGTACTTTTGGCTTAAAATTTTAGAATCTGTAAAGCTCGATTTGTGTGCCAAATATCAACTGGATTGGTTAAAATATAAATGCAATATGGCGAAAAAACCAAAATAAAAGTTGAACTTTGACGGCTTGTACTCGATAACGAATAACATTTTGAAAAAAATTATATGAAGCCCTACCTTTATTTTGTTAAGTAGAATCACCTCCTTAAGTTTCGTGATCGATTTTTGAATCACCCTGTATAATCCGCCATATTGTATCGGCGGCCATCTTGGATTTACAATCATAAACAATATATTATATTGTACTGTTATCAAGATTAAGAGTGTGTACCAAATTTCGGTTCTAATGGGCGTCAGGAACGAAGTCAAATTTCAGTTACTAGATTTGACCCAGATAAATAAATAAATAAATAATAAACAGGTCAAGTTAAGTAAAACCGTTTAAAAACGATGATGTGTTTTGATTCTGACAACTTAAAATAAATATTACATTACTTCACATTTAAAATTTTAAAAGGTGAGTCCCAGATCGATCGATATTTAAAGCTTTCGACCATGTCTGGCATGACGCACTTCTTAATAAACTTCCCTCCTACGGTCTTCCCACTAAACTCTGCTCTTGGCTCTCCAGTTATCTTTCTAATCGACGTATATCAGTCATTGTTGATGGCCACTCTTCAAGCTTTCACGAAATTAATGCTGGAGTGCCACAGGGTTCAGTACTAGCACCAACTTTGTTTCTTCTTCACATCAACGACCTTCTTTCTTCCACAACCAATCCCATTCATAGTTATGCTGACGATAGTACCCTTCACTCCACTTTTCAGGTTCCCAAACCAATCTCTCAACCCGACTTGGAAAGCAAACGCAGGGCGATGCAGATATCTCTTTCACAGGATCTCAATTTGATATTGGATTGGGGCGCCAAAAATCTCGTTCAATTTAATACATCCAAAACACAATCATGTTCCTTGTCGCGAAAAAAATCATGAAACACTCATCCTTTGCTTATGAGTGGCCAGGTTTGGCGGAGCGGGGACACATTTAACCTTGTGGGCGTCACATTTGAGAATAACCTTAACTGGCATAAACACATTGTATCTATAGCCACCGCGGCTTCAAAAAAGCTTGGATTTCTTTTCCGAGCCAAAAGTATTTTTCGAATTTATACACTTTGTATGTGTCCCAAATTCGACCCTCTCTAGATTATTGTTCTCATGTCTGGGGAATGGCATCCCCTACAACCCTCAGCATTCTTGATGCCATTTAAAGAAAGGCTGTTCGTCTTATTAATGATCCTTTACTTACTCAAAGACTTCCTTCTCTTGCCCATCGTCGAGCTGTGGGAGATCTATCGCTCTTCTATAGATACTTTTACGGCTTCTGCTCCGACGAATTATACAGTAAAGTCCCTCCTCTTGCAGCTCCCAACAGAGAAACTTGTGGTGCCGCGCGTATGCATCCCTATACGGTTCAATTGGACAGGCCCCGAACTTCCCATTTCGTTCGTTCTTTTATCCCTAGAGTTTTTATACTGTGGAACCTACTGCCAGCGGAGGTCTTTCCTTCCCCACCAAATCTTCAAGTTTTTAAGTCCCGTGTTAACAAACTTCCTCTTACCTTGCTTAAGACACCCACGGTACATTAGTATTTAGGCTTTAAGCCTTCGTGGATTGTCCAAAGATAAAAAAAATCTAAGTTATTTCCTTTCTACAGGAGGCGCGAGAGAAACAAAGAAAAGGTCCTCAAACTATAGGAAAAATTCGCAAGGCTCTCGATTTTATGAGGAATCAACAGTTGGAAGTACCATTTATTGCGTTCTACAGGAAGGAATACGTCCAACCCGAGTTAAACATCAACGATTTGTGGAAAGTGTACAAATACGACGCAAAATGGTGTCAGCTGAAGACCAGAAAAGAGAATCTTCTGGCGCTGTTTGAGAAAATGAGGTCGTACCAGATGGATCAGGTTATGAAAGATCCTGACGCGCCCATTCCAGATAATATCAGGTAAGATAAGAGTTGGTGCGTTTTATTGCTGCCATTCGGGAATCGAAATGGTATGAAAATGGCGTTTTCTTGCAAATTTAACCGGTTTCTGCGGCTACTGGTTCTACCGATTATTTGGACCGTAGAGCTGGTAGAATGTTGGTTTGGAGTGGGGAAAGAAACAGCTGTTTAAACTAGGGCTGGCAAAAACCGGAAAAAACAAAACCGGTTTTGGTTAAAACCGGTTAACCGAATATTTAAAAACCGGTTTTTAAAACCGAACAACCGAAAACGGTTTTCAAAACCGATACACCGAAATCGGTTTTTAAAACCGAAAACCGAAAACGGTCTTTAAAACCGAAACGATTCTCAAAACATAATACCATTAAATTTGCCCCTTTATTTCAAACAATTCTTACTAGAAATATTTTCTTTTAAAATGCGCCGTTTTCTGGTTATTTGCCTGTCTAAGGTTAAATGAACCACCCTGTATAATCTGTCAACCAATATGCGATTTAACAAAATGAACGGTTTTTCTTTTTTAGATATAAACCGCAATCAACCAAAAACCTATTAATTAATATTCCAAGAACCGCTTTTTGATTTTGGTCCGATTCTCCAAAAACCGGTATTTGAAAATCGCTTTTTAAAACCGGTTAACCGATATACAAAAACCGGTTTTTCAAAACCGGTTAACCGGTTTTCAAATACCGGTTTTCGGTTTTGGCCAAAACCGCGGTTAACCGAAAACCGGTTAACCGAAAAACCGGTTTCGGTTGCCAGCCCTAGTTTAAACATCAATGATTTTAAAGTTTTTCCTTCTTTTAAAAGAATATTCACAACAGCCAAAATATTCATAATTTAAATTTATATAACGGCATTTATTTTTTCGTTTAGGAGCCGTCCGTAGTTGCTGGAAACTTGGCTTTTAGGTTATATTGACACTTTTTACAGTTGACATCTTATTTTTTCTTCCAAACCGTTTTGTTGTTTCTTTCTCAACCCAGAAGACTGCAACAAAACACTCCTAGTTATTTATTTTTTATTTAATTTTTTAAATTAAAAATATTTTTTATTGTCTTAAGAACATATAAAATTCTTGTAGGCAAAGATTAAAAAAAAACAGATAATTGAAATATTTACAAATAAAACAAAAACACACAAATACACATAAATTATAAAATTCAATAAAAATCACGAAACAACAATTTTAGAAACAAACAAAAAAAAATACAAAAACATTGGTTATATATCCAAAACAACATTCAAATATTCAAATAAGCTCCAAAAACTTATGCCTCTACTTTTCACATTTTAAGCTTCAAAACTGTTAGAAAAACATTTGTATACAGGGTTTTCATTTATATTTTGCCACCAAATTTTAACTATAACCAAGAAGGATAGAAAAAAACATCCTGTATAAAAGCTTCATACTTTTTCGTCTATTATCTTTTGAGCATATAAAAAAACACAAATAAACAACAAAAACAGAAGAAAAGGAAGAGGTAAACTTTTTTAAATGGGACACCATGTATATTATGTCACCATTGAAAAGGTCTTTTAAAAAGCTTTCCAGAAATACCACATTTGATCTATTTTAATAGTTTCGAAAATATTGCCACCTCTGTCTGGGTAATTTTAAATAATGGAAAAATGTGGTAAAATGATTAAAAATAGTTTTTATCTGTATTATAAGTTTGAGGGGCTCACAAACACCATTTTAAATAATTTTATCACATTTTAATCCGGTCCAAGAAGATATCAATTCAAATAAGGTATACCTTTTTTCTACAAAAATGATGTAGGAATTAAATGGTCCTAGCAAAATGTAAAATTTGTCACCTGTGTCAAAAATAAATATATATAATAATAAAGGGTGTTTTTTTTAACGATGATATAACTTTAATTTATAAAAAATATGAAAGTAAATATATTGTAATCGAAAACATAATGCTATGTAAAAGAACAACTTATTACATTAACGTTTAAAAATTATTTGCGGCATGTGGCCACCGCGGCAGTCTACCAGATAGGCTATTCTTTTAGTCCAATTTTGAGTGACTTTTTCGAGTACTTCCGGTCGTATATCATGAATAACACGAGTAATGTTGGCTTCTAAGGCTTCTATCGTTGCTGGTTTATCAGCATACACTAATGACTTGACGTAGCCCCACAGAAAATAATCTAGGGGCGTCACATCACAGGATCTGGGTGGATAGGTAACAGGTCCATTTCTCGAAATTAATTTGTCGCCAAACCTTGTTTGCAACAAGGCGATAGTTTCGTTCGCCGTGTGGCTTGTAGCGCCATCCTGTTGCATCCACATCTCGTCTGGATCAATATCATCCATATTTTGAAACAAATATTCATGAATCATGGTTCGGTAACGTTCTCCATTGACCGTAACGTTCTGTCCAGCCTCATTTTTAAAAAAATAAGGTCCGATGATCCCATTAGCATGTAAACCACACCACACGGTCACTTTTTCTGAATGTAATGGAGTCTGTTGGATTTCCTGTGGATTAGCATCACACCATATCCGGCAATTTTGTTTATTCACAAATCCAGAAAGCCAAAAATGAGCCTCGTCGCTAAACAGAATCTTACGATAAAACAACGGGTCACCTCCAGCTGTCCTAATGCCCAGTTAGCGAAACGACGAAGCAAGCCATGATCTTGCGGCTTTAATTCTTGTACCAGTTGGATCTTATAGGGGTATAGATCAAGATCTTTCCGCAAAATTTGCCAGGTAGTTGACGGACAGAGCCCAACTTGTTGCGACCGACGACGAATGGATAACTTTGGATTCTCTTCCACACTTTCACGCACAGCGGCAATATTTCTTTCATTACGCACATTCCTTCGACGTAGTGGTGTTTTCACATCGTGTAAAGAGTACGTGGTACGAAATCTATCCACAGTACGACGAATTAGTAACTCAGATGGACGATCGTGTGGCCCATAAAATTCACGAAGTCTTCTATGAGTCTGGCGAACTGATGAATGATTTTCAAAGTAAATTTGGATAATTTGGTAACGTTGGTCAAGCGTAAGTTTATTCATGATGATTTGCCAAAGTATACTGAAAATAAATTTTATGAACAGTGTCAGATTGACAGTTAAGTCTGACAGTTGTTGCCATGTAAAGTTCTATCCAACCTAAAAAAACACCCTATATAAATATACATAAAATTTAAAAAATCGTATCTCTCTGTATAAGACCAACTTACTGAACAGCCGTTTACCTATGAAAAGAGGCATAACTATGAGGTTATTTAGTTGCCTAAATATAATTGGTACTGTGGCAACAACTCCAAAGTTATAATTTAATTGTTTTTTTTTTTAATTCCAACTTTGAAGTTCAATAACTCCATAATGAAGCGCGATAGAACATTTTTTATATGAAGTACCAACATTATTTTGGTTCACTCTATCACCCCTATAAAAACATGACCTCACCTTTCCGGACACCCTGTATTTAGTGTTTCAGAGTGAAAATTTTTTAATTAAAATTCAGTAAATTTTACCTACTGTTGATTAATGATAAACACTTTTTATACGGATTTATACTGAAAGACCAGGTAAACTTTAATCAATCTGTATTTTATGTTGATCATATTATTTTAGAATTATGAAGGATGGAGACATTGAGAGGCTAAAGAACGTACAGACTGCAGATGAACTGAACGATGTCCACAATCATTTTATCCTGTATTATGCTCAAGATTTGGCACCAATGCATGCTGCTTGGAGGGTGAAAGAGAAAGAAAGGTATGCAAGTTTATTAATGGAGATAATATGTCTCCAATTCCATGTATTATTCCATGCAGTTTATTAAAATATGCCATGTTTTTTAGGAAAAAACAAGAAAGGCGTGCGGCTAGACTTAAAGCTCTGGACGAAGCA
The DNA here is from genome assembly GCA_014170235.1 of Listronotus bonariensis. NCBI lineage: Eukaryota > Metazoa > Arthropoda > Insecta > Coleoptera > Curculionidae > Listronotus > Listronotus bonariensis. The sequence continues at coordinate 63,245 of JACEGR010004788.1, read as the reverse complement.
GAGGAAGGAGCTGAAGTTCCTGAAGAAATTCCTGATGAGGATCAAGATGACGAGCCCGAGCCTGAAACAATTAAGTATGCCAATAGATCTGGATCATATTCGTTGTGCAGCAGGGCCGGATTGGATGGCTTAGCTAAGAAATTTGGTATGATTCAGTTAATTTTTTTTTACATGTACTTTTATAACATTCGGTATTTCTTTTTACAGGGTTAACTCCGGAACATTTTGCTGAAAACTTACGTGATAACTATCAGAGGCACGAGGTAGATCAAGAACACACTGAGCCAGCTGAGGTGGCCAAAGAATTTGTATCAGCGAAGTTTGTGACTGTAGAAGAGGTCCTGCAGGTAAATATCTTAGATATCATGCGTTTTTTAAGCTGAATTATACTGGGTGTAAATTAAGTGATGAATTTAATTTTAAGGAACGATTCCTTGTAATTTTTCAAGTAAAAAGTTTTTTTAAACATATGTCTGGAGATGCTTCTTTTTTGAGATACAGGGTGTTAAAGTATTTAAAAAAGTCTGTATTTTTTTAATATCTTAAAAACACTTCAACCGATTTGGATGAAATTTTGAACACTCATTTAAGGTAATAAGGCGCCTGTAAAGCTTTACCTAGATTAAGATTGTTGGGTCCAGTGGCGTCTCAGTGGGCACCACAGCCAACATTATTGAGAAAAAAGTATGCCCCTGACTTTTAACAAAATGTTAATATTTTTTCCTATTCAGCAATTGAAAATGAAACTTTTTAGTCTTTTAAATTTTATTCGTATCTAGCTTCATTTTCGAGAAAAAAATTAAATCTACTTTAGTTTCTTTTAAAAAGTACCCATATAGCGCCACATGGTTGTATCTATAGCCACGGCAGCTTCAAAAAAGCTTGGATTTCTCTTTCGAGCCAAAAAGTATTTTTCCGCTCCTAATTTATACACTTTATATGTGTCCCAAATCCGACCTCCCTTGGAATATTGTTCCCATATCTGGGGCATGGCATCCCCCAGAACCCTAAGCATTCTTGATTCTATTCAAAGAAGAGCTATTCGTCTCATTAATGATCCTTCACTTACAGAAAGGCTTCCCTCTCTTGCCCATCGTCGGGCTGTGGGGATTTATCGCTTTTTATAGGTACTTTCATGGCTTTTGCTCTGAAGAATTGTCCAGTATAGTTCCTCCACTCACGGTTCCCAACAGAGAAACTCGTGGTTCCGCGAGTATGCATCCCTATAAGGTCCAACTGGACAGGCCCCGAACTTCTCACTTGGTCGTTCTTTTATCCCTAGAGTTTCTAGATTGTGGGACCTGCTGCCCGCGGAGGTCTCTCCTTCGCCCCCAAATCTTCAAGTATTTAAGTCCCGTGTCAACAAACTCTCTAGGCTTTAAGCCTTCGTGGTTTGTCCAAAGATAAAAAAAAACAAAATATACAACCTTGTGGGCGTCACATTTGAGAATAAATAACCTTAACTGGCATAAACACATTGTATCTATAGCCACCGCGGCTTCAAAAAGCTTGGATTTCTTTTCCGAGCCAAAAAGTATTTTTCTTCTTCCAATTTATACACTTTGTATGTGTCCCATTCATTTCATTCATTTTATTTCACTTCATTTCATTTCATTTCATTTCTAGGTAGACCTTTACATGCGCCTTTTTATCTTAAATGAGTGTATTAAATTTCATCCAAATCGTGGAAGCTTGTTTAAGATATTTAAGGAATCATCCCTTAAAATTAAAGTCATCACCAAGGTCATCACTTAATTTACACCCTGTATATTTGCAATCTCCTTAAAACTTTTATGGATAAATTTGAAATCGCCATGGTTTTTTAGGCTGCGAAATACATGGTTGCCCTTCAAATAGCTCGCGAACCATTGGTTCGGAAGTGTGTGCGAGAAGTGTTCTACGAGCGGGCGAAAATTAGCGTGACACCGACTAAAAAAGGACAGAAAGTCATTGACGAAGCCCACAACTGTTACTCACTCAAGTATATCAAAAATAAACCTGTGAGGGACTTGACAGGCGATCAGTTTTTAAAATTGACCCTTGCAGAAGAAGAACAATTGATTAAGATCCAGATTAGTGACACTATCGAAGGTATGTTGTTTTTGTGTGAAAATTCCATACCACTGTTCTTTGACCAATCAAATGTGTAGTTTTGGTTGCATTACCATGACAACACAAGTATTTATCGGAATTTTTTTTTCTCCTGTGTGGGGTACCCTGGAGCGAATTATAGTGAGAATGTTTTGACATAATCATTGAATTTGTTTTAACGTCATGTCCGTCATTCACATACATAATTAAAGAAAATGTTTTTTTGTACCAGTAGTATGTAGTATTTCAGACGTAACATAGTATAAAATAATGTAAGGTTTTAAGACCCTAAATGACAATTTTATACAACTACAGTTAGTAAAATAATATCATAAGACTAAAGTACTAGACATAAGTGAAGAGCAAACAAAAGTAAGGTATGGGTCTAAAAAAATTAAAATAAACTGTTTTTACCAACTGTAGTAATATAAGATATATATAATATAAAAGAATAAACAATGATAAGCTCTAAAATTAAATATATATGCAACTACAATTGGTAAAATGGAAAATATTTATTTTATAGTAAAATTTTAAAGTTCTGGTCAAAGTTACAAATATTAATTTAAAAGAATATTATTTAACACAAACTTGGTGAGAAATTGTCTTACCGAATACCACACGTGCTTAAATTATTCCGGGAAATTTAGCACTAGTGGTATTACAAGTGAAAATTATACACTTCTTTAAAATTAATACGATTAGACTTAAAAAGCCATAGAAACTTACGTTTTCTCCGAAGTAAACATACATATTTTTCTTTTAAAGTTTAAATTAAAAGTAATTTACAAATTGTCAGGTATATTTGCATTACTCACATGGCAGCAGAAAATTACTTTTCTCTACTACTTTTACTGCAAATAGACTTTTCCTCTCCTGTATGAGAGAGGAAAAAGGCAGATTTTCTTCCCATGAGGAAATATTTTACTTTTCCTCCCTCTACCAGCCGGCATACTATTTGTCTTTTTTTTATGTTGGTGTGATTGCCGAATACACATTAAGGAAAAAAAGCCTAATTTTGAATTTTTTTGACATGGTTATACTCCATCCAGTGCTTAAACACCTCATATTCTTTATCATATGGTTCGCGAGACTTATTTGGTAAAAGATTTAATGATACTAGCCTGGCGGTTTCCAGAATATTTGTAGGGATACTGTCGTCGTCTTCAGAGTCTATTTTGCTTTGAAATAATAATTTTCTTTGACCAAATAAAACTGTTTACTTATATCACATTTATTATAAAAACAACGCTTAGTGCCTTGACAATGGGTGCATTCGGGAGTACTCAGCCGCTTAGGAGCTGGGTAAGTGGATTGTCAAAACTGTCAACATAAATAAATCCTATTGGTTTGATAGTTTTGTCACTCCACTTACCCAGGTGCTAAGCGTATTGACCTCCTGGATGCACCCATTTGGTGTATTCCTTTTACGCTCTTGAACCGCCCGGAACGACACCAAGGGTGTTCCTTTTACAATTTTTTGACATTTTTTCATGTTGTAGAACCGTTCTTGGCACTATTGACAGTTCAGAGAACGGTCCAGAACGGTTCTACAAGGTAAAAGGAATACACTAAATGATAGCTGCTATGATGTTTGATAATTTCAAATGTCATAATTTCTAAGTGTGTAGTCTATTTGTCTTTTTCTAATAATAAAACAAGGTATTAGCTTTGTTCGCGGGTTCGATTCTGAACCGGTTCTGGGACTATTCCCATGCGCAGTGAAAAAGCAGGGTTCGCGGTTAGTAAAATCCTGAATTTTTAGTAACAGTTCTGTGTTCGCGGGTGACAATGGAATCAGTTCGTAACCTGATTAGCAGTCCTGGGATTTTTGTTGGAACTAAAAGTTCAGTTCGGAATTTCATGCGCATTGTCGACATGGTCAGCTGTTTTCTGTTTTTGTGGTACAGAAATAAACCGTTGTATTACAGTTTATTTGTTTTGGCCACTTTTTATGCGGGTTAATATATCTGTTGAATATTTTTTTATATTTTTGTGATTCTCAGCGTATATAAACAAAGGATTTTTAATTGTATTCCGTATGAATGTATGTATGCAATAAAATAAATAAAGATTTAATTAAAAAATATAGACAATATTACAAGATTTTACCATTTCTTGTTGTTTGAATTTTATCTTTAGTTAAATACACATACTTATGTTAAAAACGAGAGGAGGCAGGGAGACCTCGAGTAGCTTTCGACAGTATTTTTTTTTTTGTATAGTATCCAATTTAACCATGAAAAATCCTAACCAAAAGGCTAGGTTAGAATACATCCTCAGCTGTATAGAAAATCGTTCGCGGTAAATAAAAATTCCGAACTAATAAATAACTAGACATGCACTTTAAAACAATTCTAAACCAGTTCGGTTCTGGTTCAGAATCGGTTCATTACTAGACCTGCGAACAAAGCTATTTCTTCTCTAAACGTTTAAATTTAGAACAATTTACATATTACTGCATTTGCATTGCGCATGTGGCGGCAAAAAAATACTATTTACTGCCGGCTTCTAAAAACTAAAATAATAAAGTTAAACTTTAACGTTAAGACGTCTTAAAACGTCCATAAAAGTCTTATTTTCTAACGTTTGAAAAAAAATTCTTTGTTCTCCATTTGTTGTACACTTAATTGACCTTTTGTACTAACATTTTCAGGTCATACATCAAACTCCTACATAGACGAAGTAAAACAGCTTTACATTCGTGACGAATTCAGTAAAAACGTCCAGGAATGGAACAAGCTGCGTGCAGAGTGCGTCGAACGAGCTTTGACACGTTGTGTGATTCCAGATCTCCAGTCGGAGATCAAAAGAGTTTTGTTGGCGGAAGCCAAGGAATTCGTGCTCAGGGCGTGTTGCAGAAAGCTGTACAATTGGATTAAGGTAGCGCCGTATCAGGTGGAATTCCCTGAGGAAGATGAGGATGAATGGGATACTAGCAAAGGTATATACAGGGTTCTCAATAAAAGGCTACCCATTTTAATATTTGAATTATTTTTTTTTAGTTTACCAAACAAACTTTTTATTATACTAAATTACAGCTAACTCTTTGGGATTTATGATAACTTATAAATATTTGGCTAGATTAGATTAGATTAGCTTGGAGGTGAATTGTAATCCTCTAACACTGCAACCAGCTCATGTTTATTGTGTATCCTCCATCCATATGTTAGAGCACGCTATCCAAGCCGGTCTCTTTAATGAGACTTCACAATCTTGAAACTGGCTCCTTGGTAAATGTTGCTGCTTTAGGTTTTTCCTCACCCAGCCTTGCAAACCGCAGACGACAAAGGGCTTCGCAATAGCACCATATGTGTTCTGCGGTTTTCTCTTCTTCCTGGCAGAACCTGCATAGGTTTTCTTCCGCCAGGCCTATTGTTTCTAGGTGTTTATTCAGTCTGCAGTGACCTGTTAGTTGACCCTCTATAATTCTTACTGCCTTCCGGTTGTAATTCAGAAGGTCTTTCGTAAATTCCGGCGAGTATGCCTTTATGAATTTTTTCGCCTGACGTTTTCCTGGTGTTCTTCTCCACCAGTCTTGGGATTCCCTCATGATCCATGATCTAATAGATGACCTTACTTGGCATGACGGAATAGCACAGTAGGGCTCGGGGTCCTACCATTGCCCTGCCTGCATCCTCCTTTGCCAGTTTATCGGCTTCCTCATTGCCCTGATGGCCCTCATGTCCTGGTACCCAGCCAATAGTTAGCTTGTTGGACGCACCCACCTCTTCCAGGGCGGCAACGCAGTCCTGCACAAAATAAAATAAAAATAGGATGCTAGTAAAGGTATATATATATATATACAGGGGTTCCCCATAATAGGCTACCCATTTTATTATATTTGAATTATTTTTCAGCTAAATGTTTGAGATTTATGATAACTTGTAAATATTTTGCTAATTTCATTCTAACTTTTAAAAATCACGTCTTCTAAATGACCTCCACCAAGTTCAACACATTTTTCAATATTAGATAAAAAGTGGTTCATTACAAGGCGTAGTAAACCATCGTTTATTTCTTCAACTTCTTCACGAATTTTGACTTTGAGTTCCTCGATTGTATCTGGACAACTCACAATCACTTTGGCTTTTAAATATTCCTACAGGAAAAAATCGGGTGCTGTTAATGATCCACTTTTTATCTAATTTTGAAAAATGTGTTGAATGACATTTAGAAGACGTGATTTTTAAAAGTTTTACTAATTAAATTAGCCAAATATTTATAAGTTATTATAAATCCCATAAAGTTAGCCGTAATTTTGTATAATAAAATTTGTTTGGTAAGTTAATTGAACAATTTAATTTAAATATTAAAATGGGTACCCTATTATGAGGAACCCTTTACAATTTTACAATCATGATTTTATTTGTTAAGGGGTGGTAAGGTTATTTCATTCTCAAAAAGGTACATATTTATGATTTTTTTTTAACGACAAACTCAAAATTATTTATTAAACTCAATGGTAAATTAAAATAAGACATCAAACGAATTTTGTGTACAATTTTTGTTAGAAAATTTTAAAAATACAGCAATGGCAGCCATTATTCGGAAGCGTCTCGAAAAAAGGGAATTGTGCTGGCATCATATGTAAAATTTAAAAATCGTTCATACGTTAGATAATCGTTTTCCCAGGTAACGCTGGGAGTGTTTTTGAAATTTTAATTTTTTACTTCTATGGGAACATTTTAAAGTGAAAATTCGCGATTTTTGAGAACAATATCGGCCCTTTTATTTATATAAAAATTAGAAATATTGACAAATTTTAAAAACTCGCCAGCGTTACCTCGAAAATTAAGTTAAAAATTAGTGGTAAATTTATTAAAAGGATCGGTAAAGTAGTTTTGAAATTATAATGGCCGTCGACTAGGAAAACATTAGTTGTAAGAAAAGCCATTTAAACTTCTGAGCACTAAAAGATTTGTAATGACGTATTCATAAAAGTTATGGATTCGTTAATTTTGCTCCGATTTATATCAAATTTTTACAAATTTTTTTAAATCTTTTTGACATCCCATATGCATGCATGCTTATGCCTAAATACCAGAGTACCGTGGGTTTCGGGTTATTAGATGTTTAACCCATCGTTTCCCGTGTTCCGTCAAAGTTGTCCAAGCACTGAAACATGCAATTTTGCATTTTACAGCACCTTTTAGACAACGCGGTTGTGCCACCACGGTCGATATTTTTAAATAGCTACTAGCTAAATATGTCTCCTCCGTTGGGAATCAAACCGGCGACCTCTGGCTTCGAAGATAAAAGCTCTGTCCACTGCGCCATGGGGGAGACAATATTAGAGAGACATTATTCTTGAAGTGTTCTTCATTCAAACACTTAAGGGGAGATACCCGTAAAACGTTGTTTTTTTTTCCTAATATGTTAGTATAGTCCTTTAAGAACACGCCAGTACAATTTTAGAACTTAATTTTCAGTATTTGTTATATTACAGTTGATAAGTTACCATAATCAATAAATTTTTATGTACCTTTCAAACTTTAAACGCGTTTTTCTCAAAACTATATTTTCAAATTTGCGGGTACTATAACTCAAAAATTGGGCTGATCTTGCTAAAATTTTGCACACATTTTTTAACAACAGTACTTTTTAGGTGAACCCACAAATCTCCAAAATTTTTTGGAAAATATATTTTTTTAAATAAAAATAATGGAAAAATTGAGCAAGAAAGTAATTTTATCTTTTTCAAGCACTGAATTCCACAAATTTATTCATTTTTGTTTCTTATGTGTTTTAGGTTCACCGACAAATTATGACATTAATAAACATAAAAATTTTAGTTTTTGATTTTCAAATCACTAAGACCTAGAGTGCCCGCCAATTAAGAAGTCTCTCTCCCAATAATAGAAAAATTTAGAAAAAATAAAATTCTTTTATTGATTTTATATTTGAGTAAACTACATAAAAATTTATAATGCCTCTTTTATTTAAAAAGTATCATAAAAATCAATGAAAATTTAAGTATTTACAGGTATCTTCCCCTTAAGTGAATTCCCATATGGGAAAAAACTTTACTTAGTAAAAAATGTTGTTTTAAATTACAGGTATAAGAGTGATGGGTCTAGCCTATGTGCCAGACTACTCCCAGTCCGCGTTTACTTGTATGGCGGCTCCAGATGGGGATATCACGGATTATCTGAGATTGCCACACATTTTGAAGAGGAAGAACAGTTGGAGACCAGAAGAAAAATTGATGAAAGAAGCGGATTTGACGGCTTTAAGGAATTTTATTTACACGTGAGTTAACAAACAGCATTAGTTTTAGTTTTTGTGTGAAAATAAAGTTATTAGAATAAAATTTTATTTATTAGGATCAAGGTTAGTTTATATTTATAAGGTTGCGACATATCCTCAACTTTTAGACGGTTCGAGGTCGGGGACGTAAGGAAGGGCACTTCTCGGAGAAAAGTTGGCAAGACTGGGTAAAAATCAAAGCTGAATATGAATCCAGTGGCGTCTAGAATTTGCGCATTTCATTTTGCATTGTTTTGGAAGTGATATTTGTTGAAAGATGTAATTCCAAATGTTTTTTATTTAAAGTAAAAGTATTTACAACTTAATAACAATTAAAAACTGTTGTGTAAACGGTTGTTCTACTAATACAATAAACTGTATATCTCCGGCACTGAACAACATTGCCGAAAATTGGGAGATGTGACGTCATAACACGTCAAAGCAATATGGCCGAATGTCGTGACCTTATATAGACCGACTTTGATTAGGATTAGGGGAAATAATCCCGAACCTTTTTTTTAATCCTGGGTTCCGGGACTGGGCACAGATAAGCTGAGGATCCCGGGATAGTTCCGAGATTTGAGGATAGAGTACAAAAAATGTGAAAATATTCAATTATCAACTTATATTTTTTAAACTTTCTTTAGGAATAAAAGAACAAAAATATGAATAACATAGAAGTTTTCTCTTCAAAACAAAAACAAACTTATTTAAATATAGAAAAATTAACTTGATACAAACTTTCTTTTGATAAAAACATTTCTACAGTCGTCTTGATTACGAACCTTTAAAAGTAAAAACAAAACTGTATTTCTGCAACATTGACATACCCTCACATAACCTATTATTGATTGATTAAAACATTTGTAATTTGTAATACAATTCAACAAACTTAAGGCAATAATAAATCCTATAAATAATAAAAAGTAAAATAACCAAAAATACTTAATAAACATATTACAAAGCAAAATACTTATAAATTGCGTGATGCGTAGTTTTACTTTTACACGGCTTTTTTCAAGTTAGACCGCGTATAACACATGACTAAATCAGCTGGGAAATAAAAATGGCTGACTTTTTATTTTTATTGGCATTGACCAAAGTCGGTCTATATAGGGTCACGACATTCGGCCATATTGTTTTGACGTGTTATGACGTCACATCTCCCATTTTTCGGCCATGTTGTTCAGTGCCGGAGATATACAGTTTATTGTATTAGTAGAACAACCGTTTATACAACAGTTTTTACTTATTATTAAGTTGTAAATTCTTTTACTTTAAATGAAAAACATTTGGAATTGCATCTTTCAATAAATATCACTTCCAAAACAATACAAAATGAAATGCTCAAATTCTAGACGCCACTGGATTGATCATCAGCTTTGATTTTACCCAGTCTTGCTAACTTTTCTCCGTGGAGTGCCCTTCCTTGCGTCCCCGACCTCGAACCGCCTAAAAATTGTGGATATGTCACAACCTTATAAATATAAACTAACCTTGGGCATTGACAACTCGATAAATTGATAGGAATACTAATTGCGTTTCGTTTCATGCAATATAATTCTGAAAAAATTAAATTTATTTATTGATCCCGAATATCCCGGAATTTAAGGAATTTAATCGGGGTAATTTTGGGGACTGTTAAAGGGGCGGAATCTCGGGATTATATCCCCTAATTAGGATAGACAAATTAAAATGGGTTCTTTTTTTTACAGCAAGAAGCCCCACGTGATTGTAATTGGTGGTGAATCGAGAGAAGCTAGCATGATCGCAGAGGATTTGAGGGGGATTGTAAGCGATTTAGTAAACGAAGAACAGTTCCCAGCTATTAAGGTCGAAATTATCGATAATGAACTGGCAAAAGTATATGCTAATTCCAATAAAGGAACTACTGATTTCAGGTAAGTTGAATTTATTGGTTACTTCAACATTCTTTTAAAAGAACTAGCTGATCCGTGCCATCACTTCGTTGGGCGTTAATTATATTTTTCTCTAAACCTATTGTTCCTATAGCATTCCTAAATATGTAGCCTTTTATTGTGAAAGAATTTTTATGATTGAGTATTTCCGAAAATTAGCCCTTACAAACAAACAATGAAAGTTACAAACTTTTCCTACGACCACTTGTAAAAATAGCAAATAGCACACTGGTTTCATGCATAGAAAATGCGTTATATCACACTAGTGTTGCAAAGTACTTTACAGCACTAGTGTTGCAAAATACTTTACAACACTCGTGTGATATATATTATGATGTCATTCTAAAAACTGCTATTGGTTTTGCAAGTGACATATTTATTGTAGTGACAATAAAAAAAACTTTTTACTTACCTTAAACAGTAGAACCCAAATTAGCGAAAATCATCTTATTAACATTAAGTTACTACACAGTATAAGCTTTCTTCTAATATTAAAAAGAGTAGTAATAAAATTTCCGAAAAATAAAAACATAAACAAAAATAGACATAACCACAAAAACAACTTTCACTAACTGCTCGCTCAGTGGCCCAGTGTTGTCAGGTAAGAAGATCAAATTAAAAATCTCCCTCCTAGCACGCACTTTATAGAGGCAGCCTTGCCGCTTGACCGTTCGACCTAAAGCGCCAGAGAAAAACTCCTATAGATCAAATTCCTTTCTCTCTGTCTTCGTGTACTCAAACAACTAGTTAAATCTATTTTTTTAATCCCTTAATTAAACCTGAGGCTAATACATACTTTATGAATCCACTTCCTTTTATCCATTCATAAATAGAATCAGACCCTTTCGACGTTGCCAAATGCTTTCCATATTTTGCATGGTATAACGGACGTTTAGTAGTCGTTTTTTTCTTACTTTTAGGACTTTAGGTTATGCATTTACAATTTTCATGTTTTTTATATTTTTTCTCAAAAATATGAGAAAAATTTAATTTTTACTTAATTTTACATGTTTAGTTTCATTAACTCGTTTTACCAATTTTACCCCACCCGGCACCCCTTTTCACTCCCCGGTCCCGTAAGTTTGTTTACTGATATTTTTTAAAAAACTGACTATTTTGGATATGCGCCACTTACGTTTTATTTAGAAGAGTGTCTAAAATATGTAAGTATCAATAATTTTTAAAAAACCCTTAAAATAGCAGAAAACCGTATTAAACTATTCATAATTCATAATTCAATGTAAAAATATTGTCTAAACAGTATAATATAGCAGTGAGGAAAAGTACATATCACACTAGTGTTACAAAGTAAAAATCACCCTAGTGTTGCAAAGTTCTCAATTGTTATTTATTTTTTCTGTAAAGACAAACTTTAATTTTTTTTTGTGAATAATTTGTGGTTGTAGGAAAATAGTGTACTGTACTCGTGTGAAAATGACTTTCTTACACTCGTGGGTTTGTCGCACTCGGCTAACGCCTCGTGCTACAATATTCCCACTCGTGTGAAATTAGTCATTTTCCACACTTGTAATGTAATATACTATTACGTCTTTATTTATAATATATTAGTATAAATAAATATGGAAGAAAAAATTTACTTAAAATAAATAAATTCGTTGTTTTTCCTTATACTATTTTTATTAAAAAAACTTGCTTCGGTCCGCCCGCGTGGCAGTCAAACATTCTACCATTGAACCACTGAGGCTCGTATAACAAATCAACAAATCGAACCCGTTTAAGGACCTTATATTTTCCAGCTGACTTGATATACATATGTCATTATTTTTCTCTGAAATTTTTGTTTACTTATTATAAAATATAGCCTATAGCACTCCTAAATAATGTAGCTTTCTAATTGTGAAAAATATTTTATGATCGGTTTAGTATTTCCGAAGTTAGCCCTTACAAAGTCATAGTTTATCCAAGATAGCCGACTCGTGCTCACTTCGTTGGGCGTTCATATTGAACTTTTAGTTTAATCATTATAAAATATAGCTTATAACAATTCTGAATAGTGTGGCTCTCTGATTGTGAAATAATTTTTATGATCGGTTCAGTATTTTCGAAGATTAGCGACTACAAACAAAGTTACAAACTTTACCTCTTTATAATATTAGTATAGATTACTTGATTTGTTGTAAATTCCCATTTTTTCGTTTACTTTTAGGGATTATCCGGAATTACTAAGGCAAGCAATATCTCTTGCCAGAAAAATGCAAGACCCTCTAATAGAATTTTCACAGTTGTGTAATGGAGACGAAGAAATTCTAAGTTTAAGATTCCATCCTATGCAAGAACAAATTACTAAGGAAGAACTTCTGGAAGCATTATGTTTGGAATTTGTAAACAGGTTAGTACCGATGTAGATTGTCTTATAAGCCGCCATGGCTGTCTTCTAGACATATTACACCTCTGCTCAAGTCCGATAATGGCTTAGCGTGTAAGGCGTTAAGTCGTTGAGCGCACAACGGACGTGAGGTGGGTTCAAATCCTGCTGAGGCCAAATACTTATTTATAAGTTGGTCGGAAATTTAGTGGTTAGCTCAACACCAGACGGACAAAGTGCAAAATGTATCGACACTATGCCGTGTCCTGCACAACCGTAGACATGCGGACCCCACTCAGTTGGTAGGTTCAGTAGTGCCCCCTGGGTGGGGACGAGGTCTTAAGTTGTCTCTCATAGGACCGTGGTTCGGAACCCACGTTAAGTTGTAGGTCCCGTCTGGCTGACATCACCCAGACGTAAAAAGACAGGGCGCACAATAAGCCGAGCGGCTTCAGTGCATGGGTTATCCCGGCCCTATTCTAATCTAATCTAATCTACACCTCTGCTCACAAGTGTCATAACTCATTAGCAAAGGTGTGATATAAAGAGTCTTAGGGTGGGACAAAAAACTCGATCATTTTTATTTTGACTTGTGACACTGAAAAATTGGTTTTAAGGCCCCTCCAGAGAATGCTCGGCAACGATGAGCTCTTAATTTTAATAGGAAGATCCGCTTCATTACAATTTTGCAGATTTTTATCAGTACCATAGAAAAAAAATCATATCTCATAATTCGTTAATCATAAAGCAAAACTCAAAAAGAGTTTTTTGTAGAATGCTCTACAAAAAGGTTTCTTATACTTTCTTGATAAATCTAACTATTAAAAAGATATTTTAGGTCAAAGATTAAAGAATAACGATTGATAATTCTAGGTTTGTTCCAGCAGAATGTTGGAAACATGTTAGCAACAATCGTAAAACGCAGAAATTGTTACAAACATTAGTCAGAAATGTTGGCAACAGTTTTCTGCCGGAACGAAAAATAAACAAGGCGTGCATACTGCTTATACGTCAATACAAGAAAGGATATGTTAAAAAATTGTCAGTAATGTTTGAAGAAAGTCTGCAAACTTTTCAAACAGTTTCCAATATGTTTCCAACATCTTAAAACTACTGCTGGAACAACAAACAATTGTATAATGTTAGAAACATGGCACTGCTGGAACGACAAATTTGACGTGCGCAGAATCCAAACGGTTGCAAACATTTCTAACCAGAACTAACCAGAACGGTTGCAAACATTTCTGACAGCCTGCTGGAACAAATCTTCTGTTTCTACTATTTCTATCGAAAATTAAATGCTTTACGAAAAAGATCACTTGTACTTTTTAAGCAAGTTACAAGATATAAAACAAAAAAAGTTATTTTTCTTAAAATTCTTTAATTTTTGACCTTGAATATCGTTTTAATGGTCAGATTTATCAAAAAAGTATAAGAGACCTTTTTGTAGAGCGATACAATTTTCACTTGTAATACCACTAGTGCTAAATTTATTTCCCGGAATAATTTAAGCACGTGTGGTATTTGGTAAGAAAACTTCACACCAAGTTTGTGTTAAATAATATTCTTTAAATTAATATTTGTAACTTTGACACGAGCTTTAAAATTTTACTATAAAATAAATATTTTCCATTTTACCAATTGTAGTTGCAAATATATGTAATTTTAGAGCTTATCATTGTTTATTCTTTTTATATTATATATACCTTATATTACTAAAGTTGGTAAAAATAGTTTATTTTAATTTTTTTAGACCCATACTTTGCTTTCGTTTGCTCTTCACTTACGTCTAGTACTTCAGTCTTATGATATTATTTTACTAACTGTAGTTGTATAAAATTGTCATTTAGGGTCTTAAAACCTTACATTATTTTATATTATGTTATGTCTGAAATACTACAACTGGTACAAAATAACATTTTCTTTAATTATGTATGTAAATGACAGACATGACGTTAAAACAAATTCAATGATTATGTCAAAAATTTCCACTATAATTCGCTCCAGGGTACCCCATACAGAGAATTTTTCGATAAATACTTGTGTTGTCATGGTAATGCAACCGAAATTACACATTTGATTGGTCAAAAAACAGTGGTGTGGAATTTTATACAAAAACTTTGCTAAAGATTTGCTGTATGGTTAACAAATGGTGAGATATAAGTTTTTTGTATGGCACTGAGAAAAATATGCAATATTGTAATGAGGTGGATCTTCCTATAAAAATTTAAGAGCCCATTGTTGCAAAGCATTTTCTGGAGGTGCCTAGAAAAAAAAATTCAGTGTCAGAAGTCAAAATAAAATAGTCGATTTTTTGACCCACCCTAATGTGTATAATATTTATTTTATTTTTTACCTTATTTTGTGATTTTTAGAACCAACGAAGTCGGAGTTGACGTCAATCTGGCCGTCCAACAAAATCACAAAAGCCACTTGGTGCAGTTTATTTGCGGTTTGGGACCAAGGAAAGGGATGGCTCTGCTCAGGGTGCTGAAGCAAACCAATCAGAGGCTGGAGAACAGAACACAACTTGTAACGGCTTGCCATATGGGTCCCAAGGTGTTCATCAACTGTTCTGGATTCATTAAGGTAATTGTCTTAAATAAAAATGTACAGGGTGCCGGATCTAACCAGAACTTTACAGTTTAAAGGAAAATTTTTGCTTTAAGCTGTGTTCTCATTAAATAACATGTTATAAAAACATAAAGGTTAAAATAATTTTCAGTCAGTTAAAATTATTTTAACCTTTATGTTGTTTCCACTGTTTTTGTGTCTATAAAGAAATGGTCCCTTGTGAATTTTCTAAATATATTTTTAACATGGAAAATTAATTCTAATTGCCCTGAAGAAGGAAATAAATTTTCCGAAACGTCGGCTAAGTAGAAAACGTATTTTCTTTAAATCTTTGAGCCTCTACCCATGAACTTAAACTATAAATTCTATTAAGGCTGTCATTCATTGTAACAATATTTTTACAGTACCGTTAGAAAAAAAATTGTTTGATTTTTTGGCCCAGTCTAATAATTATGTTATTTTTTTAATTACTATTTAGATCGATACAAACAGTCTTGGAGACAGCACAGAAGCCTATGTAGAGATTTTGGACGGTTCCCGTGTCCATCCCGAAACGTACGAGTGGGCCAGAAAAATGGCCGTGGACGCCCTGGAATATGACGACGACGAGGGTGCGAACCCTGCTGGGGCCTTGGAAGAGATCCTGGAGACTCCTGAGAGGTTAAAAGATCTGGATTTGGATGCGTTCGCCGAGGAACTGGAAAGACAAGGTAAAAAAAGTCGGTCTTTTTTACTATGATTTTTTTTATTAACCATTAAAATTAGGTGGCTTGGCAACGTTGCAATTGCAATTTAGCGTCCCCATCGGAATTATTTTGAACCATTTTAGTGCATTATGACATTTCATAGTCGAATTTTGCTTGCTGTTGTTTCTGTTGATATATTTTTTAAATATTTTTTATGATTCATTGTATGAAAGTAATAATAAATAAAAACAATTAGTAAGGGATTCCAGGACCATTTTTACCATTCATTACTAACAAGCTAATTTTTCGTGAGTAGTTTCATTTTGACGAGATGCCCAACGTTTTTTCTTACAACAATTTACGTTGGTGGTAGCTTACAGGGGTAGCAGGAATTAAATGTGTTGATTTGACGAATATCAAAAATTTATTACTAACAGGGATTTTCTCTGGGACTCTTTGTTTGACCTCCGGACAGTGCGGACGTGCGTAGAGGACTACAAAGCTCTTCCCGGCGTGGCGGCTAGAGGTGTCGTACGAACGTTTTTTACCTTCGGGGATCAAGGAAAGATTCACGCTAAATTGACGGCATCTTTCTTCTGGCTTCTAAGCGCTGTGAGCGAAGATTCCCATAAGCTGATGGTATCCTGTTTGGTGGTGAACACGAGGTAGTTCTCAAATGGCGGGAAATAGATGGGCGTGCCATGGGAACTGTCAGTTGTGAAAGTGAAGGTTATACATAACACCAGTAGCAGATCTTGGTTTGACAGCCGACAATGTATGCATTGCATCGATTGTTGAATTGTTTGTTTTCTTTTTGGAATTTTGGAGCTACGAGCTCGATTATCCAGATTTTCCGCGACGAAGCCTTGGAAGGCATAGTCCGGAAGGGGAGAGTGGTGGATTGGACCTGAAGGGACCAAAACCAAGAAAAAAGAAAAAAAGAGAGATAGAGAGGGATTTTCTCTGGTAATTTTCAAGATGATTGTCTAAATAACCCAAAAAATATTTGTCCTACAAAATGTAAGGTGTCATCAAAGAGTCCCTTACCACCAACATGTATGATTAACGATATCGTGAAAGATAACTACTAACCACCTGATTTTTTTTTCTGTAAGCTACCACCAACGAAAATTGTTGTAAGGGAAAAAGTTGTTCGTCTCGTCAAAATGAAGATACTCACAAAAACTTAGCTTGTTAGTAGACTTGGAAAAATGGTCCAGGGATACTAAATAGTTAGTCTACAACTTGTGTTGAGTGTTTCAGTGGTTGCCATCATGGATTTTGTTAAAAATTTTGCAAGGAAAATGTACAAAGTCGATTTTATTGTGTCTGCAGTTCAAATCTTAACAACTAAAAATTTCGTGGGTTTATACAAGGTGTTTTCTAATTGCGGAAAGAAAATTTAAGGGCGTATTTCTGAGCCATTAAAAAAAAAAAACTTTTTTAGTAAAAATTTGTTAAGACTAGATATAATTTTATAATAAAATTTATTAATAAATAAAGTATTTGTTGTTGTTTTTACATAATTGCTAATAAGAAGTTATAACACTTAATGTTTAGAAGAAAAAAAATCCATAATGTTTCTTGTAGGTTCAGAAATATGCGGATTTTATTTTTTTTTAACTAAGCAAGCTACATAAAAATATTTAAAAGCAAAAAGTTGTATTTTTACATTTTGTGTTCAGAAAAAATATAAAAGTTCCAAGAAACGTCAGTGGCGTACAATTTTCTGTCCATAATATAAGGTAAGATGAGTTCCACGCGGCCACTGGTCTCACTAATTAAAATTAGTTTAGAGCTAAGCTAAATTAACTTCCTATTTCAACAAATACCACAGCCAAATTTTAATAGAAACGGATAAAGCATATCTAAGATATTACTAAAAACCCGATTTTATTTTTAAAATTTAACACCTTGTATATTAGAAAGAAGGCATTTCCGGACCTCTCTCTCTCTCTCTCTCTCTCTCTCTCTCTCTCTCTCTCTCTCTCTCTCTCTCTCTATTTTTTCTTGGTTTTGGTCCCTTCAGTTCCAATCCACTACTCTGCCCCTCCCGGACTATGCTTTCCAGGGCTTCGTCGGCGAAAAATCTGGATAATCGAGCTTGTAGCTCCCAGAAATTCCAAAAAGAAAACAAATAATTCAACAATCGATGCAATGCATAAATTGTCGGCTGTCAAACCAAAATCTGCTACTGGTGTTATGTATAACCTTCATTTTCACTACTGACAGTTCCCATGGCACGCCCATCCATTTCCCGCCATTTGAGAAATACCTCGTGTTCACCACCAAACAGGATACCATCAGCTTATAGGAATCTTCGCTCACAGCGCTTAGATCCAGAAGAAAGATGCCGTCAATTTAGCGTGAATCTTTCCTTGATCCCCGAAGGTAAAAAACGTTCGTACGACACCTTTAACCGCCACTCCGGGAAGAACTTTGTAGTCCTCTACGCACGGAGGTCAAACAAAGAGTTCCATTTCCGGACCTACGTTTATATGAACTTTTTTTCATAAAATTGGCTAAGGAATATGCCCTTTAATTTTCTTACCGCAATTAGGAAACGCCCTGTATAAAATTACTCGGAACGCTGATTGTTATTTATTCTTTGTATTATTAAGGTTGTTAGACAATGATGCCTAAGATTTTTTTATTTATTTATTTAATGCCTTGTTTTTAAAAGTACTTGTTTCTAACTGAGACACAAACCAAAAATCGGAAAATTTGTGTAAATATTTGTCGCTATTTTATTTATTTATTTATTTATTTATTTATTGCATCCTTTACAAACACCAAAAAATAGTAATTACATGTAAAGGTCCTTAAGTCTACAACAACAATATAGAACAAGATTACCTAAATACCTAAATATTAACCTAGGAGAGAAAAATCAAATTCACAATAAAAACATTAACACATTTCAACTTTCAAAGTACATTTTAATTTTCTTAAAGATATATTAAATAAATCTATATCTGTCTGGATTTCATCGAGCATCTTATTTGTCACAGCCATCATGCGATTGAATGGGGACAGATTATAGTTTGGATCTGGACTAAATATTTTTTTGTTGTTCAAGTTTCTTAATTTGATTTTTGGGACATTAAAATTAATATAGTTAGTAAAATTACAGTCTTTGTACTTTAGGTTATTAATTACATTGTACATGAATATCACAGCTTGTTCTTTTCGTCTTTGAGAAAGAGATTTTATCTTAAAACTACTTAACATACTCTTGTAAGAGATTTTATATGGATATACTTTATTTTTAACAACATAGAGATAACGCAAAAATCTTTTTTGAACCCTTTCTATAGAATCTTCGTGTATGGCCTCCAATGGTATCCATATTTGTGAAGCATATTCAAGGTGGGGTCTCACTAAGGTGTTAAACAGTCTGATAATAGTACAGATTTTGAAATCTTTGCTATTTCTAATGATAAAACCTAGTGCTTTTATTGCTTTATTAATTATAAATGAGAAATGTTTATTGAACTTTAGATTGGTCTGGAAGAATACTCCCAAATCTTTTACCTCTTTTTCACGTTTTAAATCAGAATTAGCAATTTTATAATTAAAGATAATTGGATTTGTTTTTCTAGTGAATGTTAAAACTGAACATTTTTTTATATTTAAAAAGATTTTATTTATTTCGCACCAATAACTTACTTTGTTTATGTCATTCTGTAACTTTTCACAGTCTTTTTGTGTTTTTATAATCTTGCAGAGCTTGAAATCGTCAGCAAATAGCAGTCCCACAGAATCATTGAGACATTCGGGCAAGGAATCGATGAAGCACAAAAAGAGTAAAGGGCCCAGATTGCTTCCCTGGGCAATGCCCGAGGTTGCAACAAAGCTCTCAGACCTGTGAGGACCAACCCTCACCCAACTCTCCCTGTCTGTTAGGTATGATTTCAAGAAGTGATAAGCATTCTCAGATATTCCAAACTCTACAAGCTTGCTCAGCAAAATCTCATGGCTTACCTTGTCAAATGCTTTCTCGCAGTCAGTGTAAACCACATCCAGTTGAAATTTATTTTTTATTGCTTCAGCCGCAAGTTCTGATAGTATTGTTAGATTTGTCACTGTCGATTTACCTTTCAAAACCCATGTTGAAACTTAGACATTTTTGGTTCTAAAAAGTTTGCCAAGTCGTCACATAAAATATTTTCATATATTTTCGCTAACACATTTATTAAGCTAATCGGTCTATAGTTTTTAATTTCGTTTCTATCTCCATTTTTAAAAATGGGTGTGATTTGTGCTAATTTTAATGCATCAGGAAATTTCTTATTTTTTAAAGCTAAATTGAAAATATATTTTAAAGGTGGTGCTATATAGTCAGCCAACCCTTTGTATATGTATGCTGGAATATTGTCAGGTCCAGTTGACTTTTTGGCTTTAGTTTTTTTATACTTTTTATTATGTTTATTTCAGTTATTTCTGAAAAGTTAAATGTCCCTTCACTAAAGTTTAACATAGATTTGCTCTCTTCCGAGGGTTTTTCATACACTGATTGAAAATGCTGCGCGAAAGCATTCGCAATATCTTTAAAATTTGTATAAATACTTTTACCGTTTTTCATTTCCGTTGGTATTCCAGTTTTCTTGGATTTACCTCGCACAAACTGCCAAAATGATTTTGGATCCGAGTTGATGTTGTCCTCGATATTTTTCTTATATGATTTATACTCTATTTCTGTTTGCAATTTGATATTTTTTCTCAGCTCATTAAAATAGCTGTGCATTTGTGGATTAGCTCGTCTTTTGGAAATTAATCTGTGAATTTTATTTTTCTCGCGTATTTTACGAACTAAATCCATAGAATACCACAACGGATATCTCGGTTGCCCTACCGCGTTTTTACGTAGTTGCTTTGGAATGGCAATGTCTAAAAATTCATACATACGTTCATAGAAAAAATTTATGCTGCTATCTACACATGTTTTAGTGAATAATTCCGACCAATTAAAGTTTTTAAAGAGGCTATACAACAAGGTGAAATTACCTTTTGAGAAGTTATAAGTATAATGTTTGGATACACAAGGCTCATACTTATCTTGTAATGTTAGTTGACATGCAAGCGCTGGATGATAGGGATCCTCTGGAACAAGTTTTTGCATAGGATTAGTAATTTGCGTTATCTCTATATTTGTTATTATCAGGTCCAGACATCTTTCCCTAAAATTTTTAATATTGTTTAATTGTTGTAAATTATTTAAATTTAGGAATTCCATTAACAAATTATTCCTATCATTATCACAGTCAGCATAAAAAGGCAAATTAAAATCCCCTAAAATCAATACTTTGGTATTATCCTCTGTTAAAATATTTTCAAACTGGTTAAAATAATTATTATAACACTCCAGACTTGAATTAGGAGGAAAATAAACTACAGATAAAACTATATACAATTTCTTAAATTTAAGTTTTACAAATAAACATTCAATATCACAGTCTTTTGGTTCGATTACTTCATATGGGATTTTCTTATTGAAAGCAACTAAAACACCCCCTCCCTAGTTGCGGTTGTGGTCCTGTCTCTTCTTATCACAGTATACCTTTCATCGAACAATTCATATGAGAAAATACCATCACACAGCCATGTTTCTGTTAAAGCTATTACTTCATAATCTTCAGAGAGTAAACCTGTGTAAAATGCTTCGGTCTTTGTTCTAAGCCCCCGAACATTTTGGTAGTAAATTTTTGCGCCTTATATATACTACTAGGTGCCTTTTTTCCCTGCGTTGAGATCTAAATTTACTTTTTTTTTCAGGTTTTGGTAACAAGAGCATCACTCTGTATGATATAAGGGCAGAATTAAACTGCAGATACAAGGACTTGAGAACGCCATACCGATCCGCTAACCCAGAAGAACTGTTTGACATGTTGACCAAAGAAACCCCGGAAACCTTTTATATTGGCAAACTAGTGCAGGCCACTGTGGTCGGAATTGCTAGAAGAAAACCTCAAGGTAACGTTTGAACCACTTGTCGATTAGAATGGTTACTTATTTTTGTATTTTTGGTTGTAGGTGAACAGCTCGATTCCGCTAATCCCGTACGTAACGACGAAACTGGACTCTGGCAGTGTCCCTTCTGTTTGAAAAACGATTTCCCCGAGTTATCCGACGTGTGGAACCATTTCGACGCCGGGTCGTGCCCTGGGCAAGCCACTGGTGTAAAACTGAGGTGATTTTTCCTTTTGAAAACAAAACATTCATTAAAATACTATCACACTTAAACATTTTGTTCTTAAATAAACATAAGTGCCGGCAAACCCACCCGATTTAATCCCTATTGACTTATTCAAAATGTTTTTAGGTTGGACAATGGTATTTCCGGCTATATTTATATCAAGAACTTAAGTGATAAACCCGTTTCGAATCCAGAAGAAAGAGTCGGCATAGGTCAGCTTATTCATGCCAGGATAATGAAAATAGATGTCGAGAGATTCTCGGTAGATTGCACATCGAAATCCAGCGATCTTCTGGACAAAAATCACGAATGGAGGCCTCCGAGGGATCCGTACTACGATCAGGAACAGGAAGATAAAGATAATAGGTAAATTATCGTTTTTTATTTTGAAATTATTTAATTTTTTGTCAGTAGTTCAAATGCACAACTCAAAAGAAGTTATACTATGTATGGATAAATTAACTTTTAATAAAAGTGGTTGGAAAAACAAAATCTTATTGGTGTCTGACTTGAAATGAAATATACGAGGTGTCTAAAAAAATGTTAGAAATATATTGAAAACTTTTTTTTACATATGTTTTGTTTAGGGTTGAAGCAGAGAAGAAAAAAGATAAACAGAAACAAACGTATATCAAGAGAGTCATCGTCCATCCCGCTTTTCATAACATATCGTACAAAGGAAGCCGAGAAATGTATGGCAAATATGGACCAAGGAGAAGTGATAGTTAGGCCATCAAGTAAAGGTAAGGGTCTTATAGTACAGGGAATAGGATTATGTCTTGCATAATTCGTCAGGAGTTTTTGTGTACTGGTAGTACAACGTTGAACGCGTTGTAACTTCAAAAATAATAGTTTTAGAGGAAAAAGTTTAAAATTAAAGTTGTTAAAAATTTATCAATTTAAAACTTAAGTTATAAGCAATTTTTTGTTTGAACAATTATTAGAAGAGATAACGGCAAAAAACAGAAATATTCTTATAAATCGTGAAGGGTAAGTGATACGAAAAAATTATTTAACAAAAAAAAAAAAAAAAAAAAAAAAAAAAGAAAATTTAATTATCTATGATGGCGGCACTTTCGATTGCCTTATTTGTACGTAAGTATTTGTGTTTTTAGATTTATTACGTCATACTATCTGTGAAAAAAATAACTCCTACCGAATTATGCATTATCGACAAAAGTATAGATGGGCCCATATTTAATTCATTCTGAAAGCGATGCTGCCCAGTACTCAAAAAAGATAAAGTAAACAAACCTTTCGAATGCACATAGCCTCGGACAAAGCCTGATTACATATTTTTAGATAAATAATAAAAATACATTGCTAAAACACGTACCACCTACTTACAAAACATTCTCTTATTTCGCCTCTGCCTACTATAAAACCGGTGGCACGTGGCGTGGTACTAGAATCTTGTCTGGTTAAATAATTTGTGCTGCAATAAATTATTGTTCACAACAGGGTTTCTTTACTTTATCATTTTTTGTGTACTTGGCGGCATCGCTTTCAGAATGAATTAATTTTGGACCCATCTTTAACTCGCTCCTCATAACCTGTACTATTAGTTTTGTGAGAAAATAAAACTTTGTGGTATTATCAATACTAATACTCTTTTTTAGGGAGTGATCACTTGACAATTACTTGGAAAGTGGCAGACGACATTTATCAGCACATAGATATCAAGGAAGAGGGAAAAATGAACGCTTTTTCGTTGGGTAAATCTCTGTGGATCGGTAATGAGGAGTTTGAGGATTTAGATGAAATAATCGCTAGGCATGTGAATCCAATGGCTTCATATACTCGTGATTTGTTATATTTTAGGTAAGAATATTGAAAATTCAGTAAAACGTTTTGTCTTCGTTAGTAGTTCAAATGCACAAGGGTTAAAAGTCACTAATATACAATATACAGTGTATTTACGATAAAAACGAATGCATAATAGACAGATTGTAAAATTTATTTTAAAATAAAATATCTTAGTCACTAATATACAGGGTGATTCTTAAGCTATATGCATAAACTTGGTAATGAATTGCTAAGGATAATCGATGACTAATAATTAAAAAAAAAGTTAGTAAAGTATTTTTAGTTAGGAAAATATTCAATTATTTCTAATTCTAATACCGTAAAAATAAATGCACATACGATCGCTACTAATAGTAGAGTACTAATAGATATACCAAACATCATCATAAATTTAATAATAGTACTTCCATTGTCTTTATTTGTAACTGATACACGACGTTCCGGATGGTATCTATTTCCAACCGTTTTCAAGTGATAATCATTAATAAGATATGGTAAAATTATTAAAAATGGTGTTTGTGAGCCTCTTAAACATTATAGTACAAGATGAAGACTGTTTTTTATAATTTTACCATATTTTAATAATTTTCTTAAAATATAGATTTTTTATTTCATAGACAATGCTGGTATGTCTGGTTTTAAAATGCGATTTTATGAAAAACGGCACAAGATATCAATTCAAATAAGGTATACCAATGCTTAAAAATGATGAAGGAATCAAACGGTTGATGCAAAATTATGGAGGGTAGAGGGGAGGAGTACCATCTGAATGAATTAAAAAGTGTCCGTCGAAAGGAGCAACTTAAGGTGGCGCCACAGTAGCCAGAGATGAGGTTTTAACTAATTAGCATGAATTATTAGAGTGAGATACAAAATGAAAAAGGACAGATAAATACCAAATGAAAAAGAAAAGAAATACTAAAATCCCTCAACTGGCTACTGTGGCGCCACCTTAATTTGCTTCTTTCCCAAGGCCACTTTTTCAACTTGTCCGCCATAAAAGACGGTTCTCCTCAAGATCGTTTGACTAGGTAAGGTTGCCTCGTCAGCCTTGCAACATGGCGGACCATACGTCACATATGTATTTTGCTCATTATTTAATAAAGTTTTTAACAGTGTAGTTTGTGTTTTTTGTCAATATTAAAGAAATACTTTTAAATACTGTTAATTCCAGTTGTTACCGTAACTTCTTTATTTCCTATTAATAAATGATTTAACAATGATTATTTTAGCTGATTTTTAAATATTGTATATCGCGCTCTTTCGCCCTCATAGTATTATCCGTCTAGACATCCTTGTTGGCGCCAAGGAACCAGCAGTGCGGTACGTATGTGACGTAATGTGGCAACCTTACCTAGTCAAACGATCTTGGGTTCTCCTCCCCTCCACCCTCCATATGCAAAATGTCAAATTTGTCACCTCTGTTAAAAATAAATACATTAAAGGAAGAAAAATCGTCTAACCCTGTATAATCCCGACTTACCTATGGAAAGAAGAGTTGGTATAAGGTTATTTAGTTGTCCAAATATCATTGGTACTGTGGTAACAGTTTAAAAGTTGTACTTAAAATAAGCTTTTTTTATTCTAACTTTCTTACGAAGCGCGATAGAACTTTTTTTTACATGAAGTACTAATACTAGTTTGACTCACTCTATCACCCCTATCATTTGTGACCTCACCTTTCTAGACACCCTGTATTTATAGGTTAAGAATCCCCCTGTATAGAGGAAAATTGTTTATGATAAAAGTTGAGATAAAATTTTGTATTGCTTACTGTATATTTTCCTCACTTTTATTGTATTGTTTTTAGATACTATAAAGATACAGGGGGTGGTCACAAAGACAAAGCAGAAGAATATCTCAAGGAAGAAAAGAAAAAGAATCCATCCAAGATTCATTACGTCATCAGCGCCGCCAAGAATTTCCCGGGAAAATTTTTACTGTCTTACTTACCTAGGAACAAAGTTAGGCACGAATACGTGACTGTTACTCCAGAAGGCTACAGATTCAGGCAGCAAATGTTCGATTCTGTGACTTCGGTATTTAAGTGGTTTAAGGAACACTTCAGGGATCCCATTCCCGGCGGTACTCCTAGTACTCCCAGAGTGGGTACTGGAAGGACGCCGTACCAGGGTACTGCTGCTACTCCATTTAATAGTAAGTAAAATTAAGTATTTATAGCTGTTGTTACTTGGATAAAGATCTCGTATTCAAACTTTTTACTATGTACAGGGTGGGCCAAATTCGACGACGAAGAATGGAAATTATATCACTATTTTTCAGATTTAAGTGGTCATATTTTAAAAATTAATAAAGGTAGATATATCAAATGTGGTATTTTTTAAAGCTCTTTAAAAGACCTTTTAATGGTGCCTTAATAAACAGGGTGTTCCATTTTAAAAAAGTTTACCCTTTTATTTTTCTTGAGTTTTTGATGTTCATTTATTTCTTTTTTTATGCTTAAAAGATAATAGATGAAAAAGAACGAAACTTTTATACAGGACGTTTTTTTCCATCCTTCTTGGTTATAGTTAAAAGTGGGTGGCAAAATATAAATAAAAACCCTGTACAAAGACAGTACTATATTTCATTTTTTTCTTTTAGATATGAATCCAGAAGCTATTCAAAGAGTTGCCCAGAATCTTCCTAGTCACATGTTACAGAGTTTGTCGGCTGTGGCCAATCAGACTCCACATTATCCCCATACGCCCGGTGGGGCGTATGGAGCGAATTATATCAACACTCCTTATACTCCAAGTGGGCAGACTCCTTTCATGACTCCGTATCAAACGCCTCATACTCAACAGACACCAAGGTAAGAAACTTTTACTATAGTTATTATTCTCATTTATTTTTTTCATCCCTTAATATTGTGAACACCCTGTATAGGGGGTATATGGGTTTTAATAATTTTAATATTTATTTAATTATTTTGGCATTAAAGAAATCACATCCAAAAAATTAAAACAAATAATCAAGAAAATAGTGCAAGGTTTTTTGTCACCAAACAATAACAGAATCTAGGTCATATTATTTTATTCAGGGTCAACAACGTGCCAAGTCACCAAAATACTGAGTTCAACTTTGTCTATATACGGAAACTGTACTAATAATGAGAAGGAAAAAATTAGAAAAATATTAGATAAGAAGTAGGTAGTAAAAAGTGAAGTCAAGTATAAAGTTACGGTTCTAGTTAAGCCCTGTACTGGCTACCCCTAGTGGGGGTATGCCCGTACTAAATTTAGTTAGTCAAATAGTTCCTGTAGTTTTATAGTGAAAGAAAAAGTTTTATTGTTCACCGGTCTCATGGTCCCAAGAAGATAGTTCCATATGGTATATTTGCCCAAGTGACGAAAAATGGCTATATATATTCCAAAAATATACGTCACAATATTAACATTAAGTGGTGCATCATTAAAGTTATTGATTTTTCAACAATTGTTGCATTTTTTATAAAATATCTCGGAGTAAGTCAATCTTCGACCAATTCATATTCTTAAAGGAAATTAAATTCTCAAAGCTCTTTTAGTAAATTTCCGTAGCACGAGCCGTTTTCTTGCAGTCGCGCCTTAAACATAAATAATGTTTTTAAATTTTGTCACTTAGCTTCTGGATTTTTGAAACTATAATAAATATTAATAATATCTTTGTAAAACAAATAATTATTTTTTAGAGAAAGTTTTGCTCTACAAAACAGGTTCCTTAACATTTTTCGATAAATTCATTCCATACAAAGTTATTCAATGTTAAAATAAATTTTTATTTCAATTTCAACTTTGAAAGGAATGAATTTATCGAAAAATGGTAGAGATTTTTTTGTAGAGCATAAAATTTCCTTTTAGGAATAATTATTTGTTTAATAAAGATATTGCTATTTATGGTAGTTTAAAAAATCCAGAATCTAAGTGACAAAATTTAAAAATAATAATAATAATGTTTAAGGCGCGATTACAAGAAAACGGCTCGTTCTACAGAAAATTACTAAGAGAGCTTTTTGTGAAGAATTTAATTTTCTTCAAGAATATAAATGGATCGAAGGTTCCAGATTTAATGATTCCAAGATTTTGTATAAAAAATGCAACAATTATTGAAAAACAATCATTTTAAGGATGCACTTCGTAATGTTATAAATATAATATAATATATAAATAGACTCAAACCTAAGTTGGAAAGATCATATTCACTCACTGCAGTCTAAACTGAACAGTACATGTGCATTGTTGCGAAGATTAAGAGATGTACTTTTGTAGACAGTATACGTAGTTTCTATTTTGCTTGTGTTCAGTCTCTTATAAGTTATGGGATTCTGTTTTGGGGATCTTCTACTCATGCAATTAATATCTTTAGAACCCAAAAGCGAATTATCAGATGCATACTTAAAGTGCATCCTCGAGCTTCTTGTAAACCCTATTTTAATAGCCTAGGCTTTTTAACTGTCCCTAGTCTGTATTTCTTGGCCTTAGTAATGTTTGTGAAGAAAAATCCCCATTTATTCACTGTAAACTCCGATTTTTATTCCAACTCAATGACAATTGTCACCAGAGGCAGGAGTGATCTTAGTATTCCTTCTCATAATTCAACGTTCTTTGAGAGAGGACCTTATTACCGTGCTGTCAAGGCTTATAAATCCTTGCCACCTACCTTGTGTGAAATAGAGAACAAGGATAAATTTCGAAGGGCTGTGATACAGTTCTTGCAGGATAAGTGTTTTTACTCTTTTAATTTTGATTATTGATCATAGACTGTTAAACTGTTACTTCATATTTTAATTGTGATGTCTGTTAATGATTTTATTACCACCTGTATTTTTGTATCATTTTAACTGTTTTTAACTATTTAACTAAATTTTTTAATTATTGATCATAATCTGTTCAACTATTACTAGATATTTTAATTGTGATGTCTGTTAATGATTTTATCACCACCTGTATTTTTGTTTTATTTTAATTGTTTTTAACAAATGAAATGATTTTAAATGAGTGTAAATTTAAACTATTTTTTATTTATTCTGTAGTGACGTTTCTTTGTCGTTGTAACAATGATTTGTGGAAATAAAGGATATTATTATTATTATTATGTTAATATTACGAGCTGAAAATTTCAGGATATTTTTTTTCGTCGTCTTGAACAATATATTTACAGTACCGTTAGAAAAAAAGTTTCTTTTTTTTTTGGCGCAGTCTAATATACACAGAGTTATATTAAATACCAAGTCTTTTATTTCTTTTAGATATGGCCAGTCTACTCCTTCCCAAGTACCAACGGGTCTGCCATCGGGTCCCTTCCTTCATCCGGGCGCGGTAACGCCGTCACATCGCACGCCCAGCAGTTACAGAAACATGCCCACGCAATCGCCCATGCTCAATCCTAGTCCTGTGCCGAGTCCAGCCGCTAGCCACACGAGTTCCTATTCGAGCAGGAGTCACAGGAATTCCGGGAATTCTGCGGCTATGCCATCAAGGTAATATATACTGTGTATTATCAAAATTGCAATACCTATAAATGACATATCAAACTTAGCCAAATTTTGCTGTTTTTTATACAATAATATTTGCTATAAGTAATGACACTTTGAAATCTACTGAGGCTCCCTCTACCATGTCCTAAATGTGCTCTATGGGGAACAGATAGGGAGAACGTGGAGGCCAAGGAAGAATATCCACATTATGTTGTTCTAGATAAGATATAGTTACACAAGGAATATGTGGTCGTTTATTATCTTGTTGTATCAGTTGTGGACCATGCGACCAATTTTCCCAAAAGAACCTTTAAAAATCAAAAATTTTTGGTCCATTTGTCCTATGGGGGACTATAAATTTGTTTATCACTTCTGGCTAAATTTGAAACATTATTTTTAGGTTTTACAATTTTTATAATAAGTCGCATATTTAGGTCTCACAGAAATATTGGACTCAACACCAAAAACTTATTTTATTATTTTTTTAGAAATGCTGCTATGCCAAGTCAATATGGATCAGGTAGTTATGGCAGTTCAGAACAAATGGATTGGCAGAAGGCAGCTGAAGCTTGGGCGGCTCGAAGTAGATGTAAGTGTTAGACATATTTGAAGCTCACATATACAACAATGCTATTACTGGAGATCGATAATTTAATTTCCTTCTCTTTCTTTTGCAGCTACTCCACGAAGTGATAGTGGCCGCAACACCCCGCGCGGTTCCACAGGGCAGCGTACACCACGATACGATGATGTACATAAAGATTTAGAGCGGACTAAGATGAAAAACGTCGGGAAAAGTCCACGATCTCTCCGGTCGACTCCACGAACGAATATGTCGCCGCACAGCATGTCTCTGGGAGACGCTACACCGTTGTACGACGAAAATATATAACCAAAATCTAGCTTACAAGATTTTAGGTGTATATGTTCAGAATTTTTTTGTACATATAATGTTTTTTGCCTTCAAGGCAAAGTTTTTAAGTTGAAGTAACTTATTTTTGATTAGAAACTATTTAAACTTTTGAGGCTGCATCGCAAACTAAACTGAATACAAAATAAAGCTTTTTACAGAATTTGTAGGATTTAAGAAAGAAATTTTTTAACTGTATAATATGTGGAAAGATGCCCCAAACACAAAAAGAAATTAAAGTAAAATTAATCTGTAGAAAATTGTTAGGTGAAGCTGAAGAAACACCACGGTTTCTTTTTATACTAACATACAGAGTTCTAAAACTTATACACATTCAGCCAAATCAAAATATTCATAGACAAGTAAAGCAATTACAGCGGGACTGATGCGTCACCTTTGTCTAATCACTCCGTGTTAGTGTTCAACATGCGTTCGACCATCTCCTTTCCATTGCTTATGAACCTTTTGATTTAGCTGAACTTGTATTTTTTTGTAAGCTGTTTGATTTACAGAAATCTACAAAAGTGTTACCAAAATGTTTCAAGACTTTTGAAGGGTACTATAGAAATTAATTTTCATTTTTTTTGTATAAAATGGTATGAGAAAAATTAGGTTGTAATTAATTTTTTAACAATCGGATACATATTGTGATCAATGATTCCTTGATATCTCATAAGTTTTATTGTTATCAAAATGATTTGAAGGATTAGTTTTATTAAACTATTTTTATGTTAGTGATTGATTTTTTTTAAATATACCAATTATACTGGAAAACACGTTTTTTTTTCTTATTTGAAGTAAAATACACCAGGTTGCAAAAAGTGAGCTTTACTACGAGAAATAAAAAAATTCCTAGTAGTTCAAATGCACATCTCTAAAAATCATGTAAATATATACAAAAAATTTATTGGCGATAAAAATTGA
Organism: Listronotus bonariensis; assembly: GCA_014170235.1. Lineage (NCBI taxonomy): Eukaryota > Metazoa > Arthropoda > Insecta > Coleoptera > Curculionidae > Listronotus > Listronotus bonariensis. The sequence continues at coordinate 32,106 of JACEGR010004788.1, read as the reverse complement.
GGTATACAGAAAACTAATTATCATAACTTTAAATTTTAAGTGCAGTATACAGGGCGAGTACAAACTTAAAAAGTGACTTACACAAAAAAAGGTAAAAAACTACCAAATTCTTAGAGAAAAGTAATGCAAGTTTATATAAAAAAAGTTCTAAAGAAAACCACACGGTAAACAATATGTTAAAAGTACAGAGTGAGCAAAAAAATATCCTCAGTAGTTCAAATGCACAACTACAAAAATACTAAATATATAGAAAAATCTGTTAGCTTTACTAGTTGGGGTGCACAAGGTCAAACTAAATTCCAACAGTTTTAAAGTTAAAGTAAACAATAGTGTATACAAACTTAAAAAATACGTTTAAAATTAAAACAAATTAATAAAAAAAATATTTTGTAAAGGGGTACAATATGAAATATTTAGGCTTAAATGTAACATTTTATTAAAGATCTATTTAAAAATATTGCATATAAAATTGGCTTCATATTGAAAAATAAAGTATTGATTACTTTAAAAAATTGATATATGATGAATGTATGCCAATCATCGTATAATATCTAAACAATTTCTTAACAATATAATAAACCTATTAAATTTTAATAAAATATCGTTAAATGACATTAAAAAAAAAAGTAAAATTTGACAATCAGAAAAGTACACTTAATAATATTGTAAAATATAATACAGGGTGTTCATTTAAAAACTTTCCACTCAAGTTATCTTCGAAACGAGACAGATTTGATAAAATCGCCGAAACACGTCAAGATATTTATTGAGGGGAACGTTTTACAAAAAATTGGACGGCGCCCCTTTAACCCCTTAACCACCAGGGCCACCACCCCAAAATTCTTAAATGAGAAGGCGGGTCGAATGATACATCATTTTAAAGCTCCTGACGAGTACTTTATAACCCTAGAATATGAAGTTAATATCTTCACCTATTACAAAATGGCGGTACTTTAAAAATTACCTAAATACCTGATTTGGATGGCCATATTTCCGAAACTAATAAAGTTAAATGTACCTAATGTGGTGTTTTTCTTAAAGCTCTTTTTAATGGTGATACTGGTAGTAATATACAGGGTAGAAGAAAAAGTACATATTTTTTTATTTAAAAACCCTGTATATTATTTTACCATTAAAAAGATCTTGGTGGTGGTTAAGGGGGTTAAAGGGGCGCCGTCCAATTTTTGTAAAGAACGTTCCCCCTCAATAAATATCTTGACGTGTTTCGGCGATTTTCTCATCTGTCTCGTTTCGAAGATAACTTAAGTGGAAAGTTTTTAAATGAACACCCTGTATAAACTCTCAATGAGAACAACTATCCATCTTAAAATAAATGTATATCATGTAAAAAGTGTATAAGGTTTGTACAATTTTCTATGATAGCTAAAAGAAATTTGTAACATTGTTTTTGGTATTTTGGGAAAAAACAAAAAAAAATAAACTAGAGAGTGAATCACAAGCAATATCAAACGATTTTATTACTGATTTCATTGGTATTATCCCTCTTATGACGCAATTTTACATGTCTCAAAACTGTCGTCTTTTACTCGTTTTATAGGAACAATTATTGCACTCCATATGTTCGGAATTCCCACTAGAATGCAATTCTTTTATGTGCCTCAAAAACTGTTTCCTTTCCTTCGTTTTAAACGAGCAATCATGGCACTCCATTTGCTCGGAATTTGATGGAAAATGGACAGTGAATATGTGGACGTTCAGTGAGGAGTAAACCTTCCGGAAAGAACAGTAAGGGCATTTCATTATTTTCTTATCTCTACATGAACTGAAAAAAATAAGAAACTTAAATAAAGTGTCGACATTTTTAATTCTCGTACATGGTAGAAGAAAGTTCAAGTAGAAATATTTTTACATACCTATCGGTAGTACCTCCAACTGAGACTTCTACCTTATTACAATCCACTTCTCCCTTGTCGTAGTGTCGATTGCGGCAATGTAATTTCAGGTGTTCCCTTCTTACAGACTTGTAAGGGCAGTAAGGACATTGAAAAGTAATCTGTTTAATAAAAAAGCATAAACATATGGTAGCTCGATTTTTTAATTGAATTTCAATGTGAACATTAGCAGGTAGAGATGAGACAAAGAACGAATACATGGAAAACTGCTGACTGCATAAATGTAGTGAATTAAATTTAATTTTAGTAAGTAATGTAAATGTATCGAGGCAAACGTTAAATACAGAATAATACATTTAAGACGAAAAAATTCTGTTGATTTTTAAATTTTAAGTGGCAACAAATTTCAAAATTAACGTAACAGAACTGAAATTTTAAAACAATGTTAAGGAAAAAATAAAAGCAATACTCTGGGCGACGTACAGTGCAGCGATCTGTGGATAAAATCCTTATCAGAAACACCCTTATTTTCGTTTTTTTTTAGCATGGGTCGAATTTTTAGTAATAATTATACTAAATTGACCAAATAATCATATCCCAAAATCATAGATTTGTATGTCCACGCATCATTGAAATTAATCGCATTAAACTAAGGAGAAAATTCAGGTAAAAGCAGTATATTAACAGTCATATCAGTTACATTCTTGCCTAAATTGCAAGAGTTTTTACAATAAAAAACTGCTTTTATAAGTGTTATATGATTAAGGGGACAAATACATTTTTTTAAATCTTTGGACAAACCACGAAGACTAAAAGCCTAAATACTCACATACCGTGGGTGTCTTAAGCGAGGTAAGGAGGAGTTTGTTGACACGGGACTTAAATACTTGAAGATTTGGCGGGGGAAAGAAAGACCTCCGCGGGCAGCAGGTTCCACATTCTAGAAACTCTAGGGATAAAAGAACGAACAAAGTGAGAAATTCGGGGCCTGTCCAGTTCGACCGTATAGAGATGCATACGCGCGGAACCACGAGTTTCTCTGTTGGGAACCGTGAGTTAATGAACTATACTGGACAATTCTTCAGAGCAGAAGCCATGGAAGTACCTATAAAAAAGCGATAAATCCCCACAGCCCGACGATGGGCAAGAGAGGGAAGCCTTTTTGTAAGTAAAGTATCATTAATGAGACGAATAGCTCTTCTTTAAATGCAATCAAGAATGCTTATGGTTGTGGGGGACGCCATGTCCCAGATATGAGAACAATATTCCAAGGGAGGTCGGGTTTGGGACACATATAAAGTGTATAAATTAGAAGGGGAAAAATACTTTTTGGCTCGAAAGAGAAATCCTATCGATGATAAATAATTTTATCTCACTTTAGACCGTCCCTTTTTCACGCATTGGCAAAAACTGCCCATGAAAGTTTTGAAGTGGCATCACTTCTATTTTTAAATTAGCAGCACTTTACTGACCTTTTTGTCTCCACTCTGATGACGCAACATGTGAGTAACCAAATGCGCCTTTCTCTTGGCTTTGTAACTACATTCACTGCAGCTAAATTTATATTCAGTTTCCGTGGGTGAGCATATGGGACGCCAAATGCGTGTGTCTCTTAGCTGTAAATGCACACTGTGAGCATTTAAAATTTTTGCTTACTGAGTCTTTTTTATGAAGCTGAAAACAACAGATAAACATTTTCATACATACAGTGAAAACCTAAAGTTCCTCATCCTCCCTTCTAACTTCTGAACCGTTTGATATAGTGCATGAGCCACTAATGAAATGGACTTCATGATAAGAACACTTTTAACACCTTTTTAGGAGGGTTTCTCTTGACGAGGCTACGACGAATATTCATACTGCCATTAATGGAAGGGGCGCTTCAACCCAGCCTGTCAATGTCAAACGTTTCGGGTGGCGGACTAGGCGAACGCGTCACTTTTTCTGTCGGACAAGTTTACCACAATGTTTTACATGCAATTTTTAAACAATGCGCCAAAAATCGTAAGGGTTACCAGTCCCGCAAACCGCCCAATCTGATACCCGAAACATGTATTTGATTCTTATGGTTTCATGAGTATAACCCTTACGATTTTTGGCAAAATATTTAAAAATTGCATGTCAGAGTTCCTTTATGAGAAAGGGGTTTGGACAGAAGCAAGACCGGGAATAGCTTTTGTCAGGGACGTGAGGGTGTAAGAATTACGATTTCGGTTGGCAGTTCTGTTTAAAATTGGTAGCATTATCAGCTGATAACAGAGTCGTACCTTGTCGAAGCTTTGTTTGGTAAAAACTGTGGAAATTTACCATTTTCGTTTTGGTTGTATATTTTGCAAGGATTTCCAGTTGTGAATGTTTTTGTTTAGTTTATAGAGACTTCACATATTATTGGTTCAGACTCGTTTTATTTTAGAGATTTTGATAGTGTTTCGTCGTATAATTTTCAGTCTTTTATACATATGATACAGATGAGTGTCCGCTAATTAATGGTACACAGAAAAACCACAGATTTCTTATACGAAAATACCCATTAAGGATTTAAACAAACATACCTATATCCAAAAGTTAATGATAAGGAAGATACGGGATGTTAAAGGGAAATAAATATTTTTTATTCATTTCGATAATTTCTGATACATTTTAAATATTTTAATAAAACTCGGTATCCAGCAGTTTTTAGATATCAGCTATTTATATCTGAGCAGTTGTAATTATGGCTAATACGATGTTATTGAAGGCACTTTCGGGTGCACTGAACAACTAAAACGTGAATATCTTGAAAACGGTTGCCAAGACCGATTCTTACTAAGTATACCTTTTTTGTGCAGAAAACAAAGAGAAGCTTACTAGTTTATTTAGATGGTACATACAGAATACAGAGTAGCACAAACATATTGGGACGTTTTAGAGAATTTTAAACAGTGTGTACCTATCGCCCTCCAGTCTACCCATAAAAATTAATATTTGATTTGAAAAGCTAATACTTAAAAACCCCTAGATACCGAGTTTTATTAAAATATATAAAAAGGGAGGAAAAATTATCGAAATAAATTTAATTTTTCTATTTACTATGTATCTTCTCTATTATAAACTTTTGGATATTAGGAATCTGTGGTTTTTCTGTGTACCATTCATTAGCAAACACCCTGTATATAAAGTTACTTGGAAACCATGGAAATTGCTTTGCGCTATCAAGTACCTCATCGTCATGTCATCGCTTTGATAATTTTTAATTTTCAATAATTAAACTACATTTATGGTTTTATTTTAAGTTATGCCTATTAATATAATCCAAAAATATTGTTCACAACATACAGTTCTTTTTTGTTTTCACCTTAATTCTACGCCTCTGATCTGCCTAAAATCAAACATGGCCGAAAATGGCCCGACTTGACGTCACAGCAGCGCTAGCCAATATGGCGAATGTCGTAACTGTATCTCATTAATCAACTTTGTTGCTTGTAAAACTCTGTGGTTAACTTGCCCCACAAAAATAGTACGCGTTCGCTCAGTCCAACACCTGAAACATTTGACATTGACAGTCTGGGTTAAAGCGCCGCTTCCATATATGGCGGTATGAATATTCATGGTAGACTCGTCAAAAGAACCCCCTTAAAAGGGTTTAAAAGTGTTCTTATGATGAAGTCCATTTCATTACTCGCTCAGGGACTAATATGTTGTGATTCAGCATTTAAAAAGCAGAATGACAACAGTTATTAATGACACAGATTTCAGAAGTGGAGGGGGCGGACATTTTGTTCTAGATCAAGAGTATATTTTAAATAATAATAATAATACTCCAATCAAATGCAGTGCTTTACACCATCTACCTTTAGTTAGTTATAGTATCTTTTTATTATTATGTTGATAAGGAGTATAATAATTACCATTTTCAATTTCTAAATTATCTTCTGGTTAGTTCTGGTTAGTACCTACATTTAACTTATTAAATACATACTTCCATATGATCTTTCAAAGAGTGAGTTCGTGTGGTGATGTAATGGCATTCACTGCATTTTAGGACCTTTTCACTGCTTTTGTGGGTTCTTATGTGAGCTTGAAACTGTCCATTTCTACTGGTCACATAGGGGCATTCTTGACACCTTAAATTATTACATATAAATTAATAAACTATCCGATTATTTTTAAAGCAAAAGTGTTAATAACAACATGGGCAAAAGCCTTATGGGCAAAAATGTCAAAGTCCCAAACTGCTTGTCAATAGCCTACTATTAACTTACTGCAAGTCCAAGAAATGCATTTCATCTATTTCCTTTACTTTAACTATTTTACTATTGCTGGCAGTCTTCTGATGTATAGACATATGTTTTATTAAATTACTTTTATTTACAGTAGAATATGCACAATGGAAACACTGAAGAAAATTATTGGCAGTATGTTTCTAAAAAAAATATTAAAAATTCATGAATAATAGCTATTTATGTATCAAGTGCGTTACTAGGACTATAATGCCCTGAAGGTCGAAATAGCCTCTGGCCCAAGGGCTAGATTTCGACCTGATGGGCATTATAGTCCAGTAAAGCCCGTGGTGCACACAATGCTTTATGTTTTACCCAAAAAATAGTTTTTCAATGACTAATTACATTATTTATTCGCAATATAAAAAATAAGTTGCACCTGTACCTGTATACGTAAGTAGATAATGACTGGTGTTAAGTTTGACTTTGACGTTTCTATCAGTTAGTCAGTAGAGATGAGTTGGTCAAAATGACTATTGATAACATTGAAGATAGAGGAACAGTCTTGGTTATAAAGGTACCAGAAACTAAAACTTCAACTTCAAAAAGTTTTACAATCATTGAAGAAGATTTAGGCGCTTTAAATTTAATAAAAAAGTACACAACATTAAGACCAGCTGGAATAAAGGAGCGAAGATTCTTTCTTACCTATAGAAAGGGTCGATGTACAGTACAACCCATGTGTAATTTTTGTTATGAAACCCAAGCTGGAATAAAGGAGCGAAGATTCTTTCTTACCTATAGAAAGGGTCGATGTACAGTACAACCCCATTGTAATTTTTATTTTGGAAATAAAGTTGAATTTTTAGTATTGTTTAAAGATTTTTTTTTTTTTTTGTATAAACTTGATCTTTATTGTAAGAGAAATAAAATTGGATAAGCAATAAAATTTCCATATTAGCACATTAGGGCATTATAAGCGGGCATTATCATAATGCCCGCTTATAATGCCCTAGGTGTGATAGCAGGTATTATTGCTACCACAACATATTCCGTTTCTAAGGTATTACAGATCAATAATAGATGGGTAAAACATAAAACATTAAAAAATGTGCTTCTATTCACATAGTCACTAAGGTTTTGACTTAAATACCAACAGACATGTAACAACTCATGAGTTTCTTAGTCACAAACATATAATAATTATGGGCTATGGTTAAAAGAGAAAAACTTAGAAATAGTTAAAAATCTCAACTTACCAGCATATGCCGATTAAAATTTATCTTTATGATAGTTGAATATACACATTCAGAACATGTCAACAATGTGGCATTTTTGTTATGAATCAAACTGTGTCTATGCAAGTGTTGTTTGTACTTTGTCTTAAAGTCACATTCACTGCAAGGCCACTCAAAACCAACTGGCTTTTTGGCCTTTTTGTTTTTCCTCTTCTGGATTTTTGGGTTACCAGTTACCGCCTCGAAAAATCCTTCATTTTCTAACACCTTTGCCTTTAATTTGGCCGATTTTTGTTTTTTGACTGTCTGTTCTTCATCATGAGAAGACTTTAGTAAATCTTTGAATTGTCGTTTTCTTTTTGTAGCCTCAGTTCTCTTCTCACCTAAACTTTTTCTATTATTACTATTTTTAAGAGATCCTGGTTTTTCAATGTTGCTCTTTTTATCACAAAAAGCATTCTTTGTTTCTGCTGAAAGAATATTTTTGCTATAAATATTTAGGTTTTCTACATCTTCACTCTGTTTATTACTAGTTTGGTTTCCTTGAGAAGTATCTAAATCACTTCTAGTTACATCAATGTGACTAGATTCCTGATCATAAGCTGGTTCTTCCTTGACTGTAGAAATTTCCACGCCAATTTCATTTAAATTTTCAGTAATATCATCATTACTTTTTCTTTCTTCTGGCTGAAAAGGTTCTTCTTTAAGAATTTTGCTAGCTTCTATAAAAACATCATCTTTATTTTCTTCAAAAATATCATCCTCATCATCTGTGGTGAAGTTATTCAGATAGACATCCAGAGGTCTTGTGATGTTACTAATGAAATTGGAAACTGATTGCTGAGCATTGTCCATAGTTTTAATTTGTGCTAGATTGTTGCTAATATCAGGATTTTGACCTAAATATGTTAAAGTCAAAGTTAAAATATGCCAGGAATGGAAGAAAAACAAGAAAACAATAATGCTGTTAAAAAAAAAAGATTTTAATTAATTAACTTACCTTTAGAAAACTTTTGCAAATTTAAATTATAACTGTTGCTTACAAATTCAATTTCCTTATTTGTTAGAGATGTCAAGTTGTTTTCTGTGCAGTAGAATTTAAGGATCTTTTCTGTGGCAAAGCATTTTTTCTTAAAGAGATAGATTGATTTGGTTATTTGCCAACAACTGTTGCATATTACTGGTCTCTTAAATAAATCAAAATTCTAAAAGATATGACAAGATTTTTAGTATCTAAGCTACAATCATTAGAAATCGTAAATAACAACAAAAAGAAATATTATTTTCTTACCAAGACTAAGATTGCTATTTCAATAATACCTCTAGCTTCAATAAATGACATAACTTCATTTGGTTTGGCATACAAAAAACTGAGGCATCTAAAATATCTGTATTAAGACAGAGTCTGCACATATTATTTTCAATGGTTTTAATGGAGGTCATGTTTAATTTTATTATTTGTTCGTTTTTAATAACCGTTTCTCTCATAGAGTATGAAAATTCTATTTGTTTTGAACATTCTGTGCAGATTTTCGACAGTTTCACCATATTAAAATCCTAAAATATATTATGTTAAGAAATTTATGTAAAATGGCAAATAATAATTCTCTACTTATAAGATACCACAACAATTTTAATGATTTTTTGCATACAGAGGATTCTCAGGGCTAATCACGAACCTGAACAAATTATGGTAATAGTTCGATATAGCGGTTTTCGCTATTATAAGATATTTTTGAAAAATTCTTTTTCAGGGCGTTTCTATAGGTCGATTATGACACAAATCTGTGTGCGCGTTTTCCAAAATCCATTTCTATAATTTATTAGTAATAAAAACATATTACGGGACGGTGGAGTGAACAGGGGTGCTGGGTGGGGACAAAACAGTATAAATCCAACATCAAACACAAGAAAACATTAATACGCTGCACTCGGGGCACATGAAAAATGTAAATTAATTTTGAAAAGTATTAAATTTTTCGAAAAACTATCCCACACATATGAGATATCTCGTCCGCCATTAATTAAAGAAGGAAAATAGGCGCATTCATTTTGGTCAGCTGATAACATGAAGTTCGTCATTATGAAAATGACAGTCTTGATAGAAGCAGCGTTGCCAAACTTCTAATGAAGAATTAACACCAAGCCTATTTCGGGGATTATCCACCATTTCCATGAGAAACAATGGTATTTTTGTAGAAATGCCTCCTTCTTTATGTTTAGGTATTTTCCTTTTTCTCTACAAATTATAATAGGAAGAAGGAATAACTTAATTTTTCATATGAATTTTGTCCTGTATCTTCCTTTTTTTAAGCTATTGATACTTTCTCACTTTATTTGGCAGCATCGCAAGACATTTACAGTTCTATTGCAAACTCTTCTTTTTTATGCAGTGACAGTCATGGCGAGATTGTTGAACTATTATTTATTTTTAATTTTTAAACAATTTTTTAGACATTTTTGTAAACAGAAAGTGCGTGTGTACTGTGAAATACTGTTTTTGGGCGTCTAATGTAGGATTTCTACTGTTTCGTCCCCACCCAGCACCCCTGTTCACTCTACCGTCCCGTAATATGTTTTTATTAATAATAAATTAAAGAAATGGATTTTGGAAAACGCGCACACAGATTTGTGTCATAATCGACCTATAGAAACGCCCTGAAAAAGAATTTTTCAAAAATCTCTTATAATAGCGAAAACCGCTATATCGAACTATTACCCAAATTATTATTAGTGGGCAACGTGTTGTCCAATCTTTAATTCTGGAAGTGTACGTAAAAAAACTACTTTAAACAGTGCCCCCAAAAACCTGTATGCCAAATTTTTTTAGATAAACAGGCCCTGTTAGTAACAAAACTACTAAAAATAGGTCTTACCATTCCAGGAAAAATATGTTTAATCATCTTAAATGCTTTGAAGTCCTTATGCAAAATTTCGGCAGGCCCTGTGAATTTTTGAAGACACAACCGACAAATATTTTGGAAACTCATACTATCTAAATTAAAATAAAAACTAAAAAATCAAGTAAAGAAAAAAAGTAATGCAAATATTAATAAAAACAATATTGGTTTATTTCACATAGTGGCTACAAGATTTAATTTAGAAATGTGCTTAGTGTGTTTATTGTTTACAAAATATGTAAACCACATGTAAACAAACAATTTTTTGAGAGTTGTTTTGCTTGTTTGGGGCTACTGAATATCACACTTGGTTTATGGCTTTGATACTAATCAATCGCCAGAGCGACCTTACCGCACTCCTCGAAGGGTAATAGAAGATAGAGCAACCTCTCTAGACTGCTTACACTCTGGATAAACGAGCATTTTGTTCGACACAGCTTACAACTACACCCATAAAAGCTATGTAGCTTTCAATTAACATGTTGGTTTAGTCACCTTTAGTTTTTGCCCTGGTTTTTTTGGTCCAAGCTTCAGCACAAATTTATCCCCGTCTTAAAGCATAGCAAGAAGTAGAGCGGTCCTATTAAGTTGCTTACCACATCCAGTTAAGATAAGGGGCTGTCTATATATTGAGGAGAATTCGAAGTGATGTGTCTCTAAAACTATATCTAAAACTGTAACTTGTTTACGAAGTTTTTGAACTCTCTACATAAAAATAAAACATTAGAGCAATAGGAAAGAAACAAGTGCTTGTTTAGCAAAATCAAGAAATGGAATGGGAGAAGAGAAACTCCTAGTACCGTCCTTTTTTAAAACTGCAAGGCTGCCTCTAGTAAGTGTGAGCTCGATGGTTTTGCTAATGTTTGAGTACTCAAGTACTATTTTAGTCGAGCGATCTCAGCACTACTAAAAATAACCTTACTTTTCTTCAGTTAACCTAGAAATTTCTTAGGAAATTTCTCACGTTTTTGATTAGGATTTTTAAGGTGTATTTTGTAAGACTTTTGCATTTTCTTTATTAAGGAATTAAAAGATGAAGAAAAAGAATCCGTAAAGATGGATTCACCTGCAAAGAAGTTAAAACCAAAAAAACGTAAGGGAGTCAACAATGAAGACGATGGAGGCAGTCCCAAGAAAAGTCCAAAAATTGAGAAGGTGCTTAAGAAACCTAAAAAACTTAATAATTTAAAAGGATCTGAGGGAAAACCTCAAGAAAATTCAATAAAGAAAACATCAAAGTTCACAAAATCTGGTAAAAAGGTGACCCTACAAACCCTAAAAGTGCCAAACCCAAAAACTTCCATTCAAAGGTAAGAATGATGGAAAAAAGGGTGAAAACGAAAAAGTAGAGGATTGGAATAAGTATAAAAAAGAAAAGAAAGAACTTAGAATTAAGCGAATAAAAGCAAGAACTAAAGACAATTTCGATAGGATACAAGAAGCCAAAAAGATGGGGGAAAAGGTTCGGCTAAAAACATTAAAAGAGGATGAGAGAAATAAAGTTATAAATCAGCTCCATGGACTTTTAAAGGTCACTATGATAAGTTTGTTTTGGCACACGACACTGCTAGAATTGTTCAGTGGTTGCTTAAATATTCAAGTAAGATTCTTGTTCATCAGATTTCACAGGTAAGTCAAATAATAACAATAATAGTAATGGATCTTGCAAAACTTTTAATTTTAATAAAAAACACATTAAATATCTTTCTTTGCCTGCTTAGGAACCAACTGCTAAACATCTTCTTTATTTATTTTCAGGAATTAATTCCTGTTACTGTTAATATGCTTCAGTCTAAATATGGAATTCATTGTGTTAAACGGTTGTTAAAATATGGTGAAGATGACATTCGTGCATTAGTAATAGATCAAATGAAGGGTCATGCAGTCAAACTAGCTACTCATAGCGTCAGTGCTGCAGTACTAGAATTTGCTTTCTCAAACTTTGCAACCCCTCAACAAAAACAGTTTCTTGTTCAAGAATTCTATGGTGACCTATATAAAAACTCAAAAGATTCCGGCATCAAACACATAAAAGATGTTTATAAAGATGATGAAACTATGAAAGTAGCCACGTTAGGAGCATGCAAATCGAATATTAAAAAGGTTCTCAACAAATCACTGTTGGATTCAGGTTTAGTCCAAACTGTCCTGTCTCAGTTTTTGCAGGAATGCTCAGCAGCTGATAGATCCGAGTTAATTTCTGAGTTAACTCAACATATTGTTGTGATAAGTAATAGTAAAGATGGAAGTAAAGCTGCTATGCAGTGCATATGGCATGGTACAACTAAAGATAAAAAGGTATGTATTTTTGTTTCCGTTTAAGGTTATGTAGTCCTAACACATAAAATGAATAAATTTGTGAACTTTTTATTTTTAGGCTATAATGAAACCATTAAAAGAACATTTAGTAGAATTATCTAAACATGAATTTGGCCATCGTACTGTAATAACATTGCTAGATTCTGTGGATGATACAGTTTTACTTCACAAAATAATTTTATCTGAACTCCTAAAAAATGCTAAAGATTTAGCCGTAAGTGAATGGGGTCGAAAGGTAAGATTACTTGGTTGAATATTTGTTACAAGAACACTCTTTTTTTTTTTTGTCATTATTTACATTATGTAAAGCAAGCATGTAAAGTTAGCAGAACTCAAAATTTTTTTGCTCAAAATATGGTGATAATTTGATGCTAATTTAGTGCCAATATAAAAAAATTGATGCTCTTTCAGGTCCCAGAAAAAAGATACAATGTTAACTAGAGATAAAGCTAGCATTGTATACATCAAAAATCACCTTAAAAACAAAATAAATAAGTAATAATTTTTCACACTCGTTTACCATTTTGTCAAAAATTGATTTATTAGCAAAGTTTGATCATTTTAATTGAGTTTTAACATTTTTATTTGTTTTCTCCTCTTATATTAAAAGCATTCTTTGAGCACTAATTAGGGATTGCTAAGATTACTTAAATATTTTGTTTTTAAGTTGATTTTTGGTGTATACAGTGCTAGCTTTACCTCTAGCTAATATTGTATCATTTTTCCAGGACCTGGAAAGTGTGTAAAATTTTAATTTTGGCACTAAATAGGCATCAACTTAGCACTATATTTTAAGCAAATAATGTTTGAATTCTGCTCACTTTACAACTCTAGCATTACATATGTTTATTATTTTGAATTCAATATTTTTACCTTGATTTGTTTTTTTTTAGGTTCTTTTATGGTTGGTGGCTCCTGAGAACCCCATAGTTTTTCATCCACATTTTGTAAAAGAGTTATCAGACGGTAGAGCATCTTCCAATAGCAAAAAATCACCTAGAAACCAGGAGAAAGGAAATTTTATCATATTCAATTCCCACTCTATTGAATTTAATCATTGAAGATGCTAAATTTTGGCTATCAACTGCATCATTGGCTGTGGAAATGTTAGCTATAGTGAAAGCTGGTAAGTAATAGAATGGTTGTATACAGGGTGTTTCAAAAGTAAGGGGCCGTTTAAGTATTAAGTAAGCACTATAGGGGGTGGGGGTCTTGGTTTTGCCTATTTTTGATGATGGGGGGTGGGGGGTCTAGATTGGGATTACGTCAGCAGCAGCTTTTTACTGGTTTACACATATGGCACCCATCCACACAATGCAATGCGCATTCATGAGTACTCAGCTGCTGGGTAAGCGGAGTGTCAAAATTATCAAATTAAGTCTGAGTTTATAAATCAGAATTTAATTTTAGTATTAGTAATAGTATTACCCTAACCTAAATTTAGAAATGTTTTGGTGGCAATAATTAGCTACATTTAACAAAAAATGCATATACAAATGTTTACGTAAGCATTGGAGGGAGTGGTTAGACTTTGCTTAATTTTGATAACATGGGTGGGGGGTTAATATATATTTTTTTTTCTATCTTTGGACAAACCACGAAGGCTAAAAGCCTAAATACTAACATACCGTGGGTGTCTTAAGCGAGGTAAGAGGAAGTTTGTTGACACGGTACTTAAATACTTGAAGATTTGGAGAGGAAGGAAAAACCTCCGCGGGCAGCAGGTTCCACAATCTAGAAACTCTAGGGATAAAAGAACGAACAAAGTGGGAAGTTCGGGGCCTGTCCAGTTGGACCGTATAGGGATGCATACGCGCGGAACCACGAGTTTCTCTGTTGGGAACCGTGAGTGGAGGAACAATACTTGACAATTCTTCAGAGCAGAAGCCATGGAAGTACCTATAAAAAAGCGATAAATCCCCCACAGCCCGACGATGGGCAAGAGAGGGAAGCCTCTGTAAGTGAAGAGTCATTAATGAGACGAATAGCTCTTCTTTGAATAGAATCAAGAATGTTTAGGGTTGTGGGGGACGCCATGCCCCAGATATGAGAACAATATTCCAAGGGAGGTCGGATTTGGGACACATATAAAGTGTGTAAATTAGAAGGGGAGAAATACTTTTTGGCTCGAAAGATAAATCCAAACTTTTTTGAAGCTGCCATGGCTATAGATACAATGTGTTTATGCCAGTTAAGGTTACTTTCAAATGTGACGCCCACAAGATTGAAGGTGTCTTTGCTCTGTAAAACTTGGCCGCTCATAAGTAGAGGATGAGTATTTGATGAATCTTTTCGCGACAAGGAACATGATTGTTTTTTGGATGCATTAAAATGGACGAGATTTTTGGTGCCCCAATCCAATATTAAATTAATGGTAATAAATCTGCTTATGTAATACTTGAACGGCCCCTAAGGTAATATATTCAAGGAGGGGTTTTTAGGTTTATTTTAGTAAAAAAACTTTATTAGAATCTAGAAAATAATCTTTTTTTTTTTGATAGGTGAGGGACCAAGTCTTGAAGAAACACTTTCAAAAATAGTTGAAGTTGTCATAGATTCAGAATGGAAAATTCAAAATGGAGATAATGAAGTTATTGGGATAGAAGATGCAGGGATTCATATGACTTTAAAAAAACTGGCTCAGCATGATAAAGTTGCTTTAGAAAATGGCAAAGCTACATTTGGCAAGTGCTTAGTTGATAGCTTGACTGATGATGTGGTAAGTATGGGTTGCATATGTTACGCACCAATATCGAAAACGCTCATTGAGCGAAAATAACGCACACTACGCGTTATGGACGAAGGTAAATGACCAAACACCGAATTAAAATAGTTTTTCATTTTATGGTCGTAAATTCATGACCGCATCGCTTTGTGTTCATTTAAGAAGCAACCACAACGCGTTCTGTTCGTTTGAAGAACGACCATAAAACGATGAATTATTTATTAAAAGAGACCACATACTTAAACACCTAAAATATAGTGAAAGCGTCAGATATTTTGAAAATAAATACATAACTTAAGACTTAGTTAACATAAGACAGAATATAGTTCAAAAAGTTGGAAATATTCCTAAACATGAAAATAATAGGTACATCGTAATTTTAAACAAGTAAACAACTAGCAAAAAATAATAGTTTTAAACAACTAAAATAAGTAATTTTTATCTAAAATAGATAAACGACTTAATTGTAGATTGAACCACATTGTAACAAATTATTTGTTCTTACAAGAGCTACTGTTGTGGCACTTGGAGTTGCATAGTACTGGCTTAGAACGGCAATGGCATTTATTAGTGTTACACCTTCTTTAGTGCCTAGTTGGTACATACCAGATTCATGTACACTTAAAACCACAGCCAAAACATTTCTTGGCAAGACAAGAAGAATCCGGTGTTTGATGGATTTAAACCATCCATTTCGCGTTTCTAAAATAACCACGACGCGTTGCGGTCATAAGTTCATGACCATAAAACGGAAACTTATTTAATTTCGGTGTTTGGTCATTTACCTTCGTCCATAACGCGTTGTGTGCGTTATTTTCGCTCATTGAGCGTTTTTGATATTTGTGCGTAACACATAATGTAAGCACACATGCTAACTAGATCTAATGTTAATTATTTGGTGCTATTTTATTATTTTGTTTAATTTATATGTAATTTATTTCTATTTTTAGATCAAACATTGGTTAAAAATTAACCGTGGCTGTTTTATCTTAGTGTTTGTATTTGAAAATTCTGATGAAGATACACAGAAATTACTTAAAAAGAAGCTGAAGCCACACCTTAAACAATTGAAGGCCCAAACAACATCTGGTGCAAAAATTTTACTTAAAAAATGTAGACTAGATGACAAATATATATTTTTAAGTTAAATATTTTTAATAAAAAGAGTCATAGGTATATTAATTCTCTATTATTTTTGTAAAAGATTTTAATTTTATTTAATGGTATATATAAAATTTCACCATGGGTGTCAGCAGAATGACATCCGGGAAAAAAATTTTAAGAGAAAAAAAAGGTCTTCACCTTTAAAAATGTATCTTTTCCATGCATTTTCCCTTGTATTCATATGCCGCGCTGCGCGCATTCAAAAGCCCGGGGCTTGGAAATTCCTTTGAACTGCAAAAAAAATGATTTTTACCCTACAAAATGTACTATTGCATACATTTTCCGACACTACCTAAAAGCCATGAAGGTGCAAGTGCACCCCCTCCCAGCGCTCATGAATATCAGCTGAAATAAGAACCACCGGTGTGGGGGAAATGCTAGATTTTCGATTGCCAAGACAGCTTTTAGTAGGCAAATGCTCGAAGGATTTTTTAGAATATTTGATTACTCAAGTACTTTTTATTCGAGCGACCTCAGCACTACTATTAATCAAGGGGCAAGCCAGAAAAATATGGATTTTTGCACGGTAATAAATTTCCGATAATTATTACAGAAATCTGTAATTTGTAGATGGCGCTTCTTTAAATAATTCTCCAATGTCAATGTCAACAAAAAGGAAAAATATGTGAAATTGCGCTAAAATATATAAACAATTAGAATTTCAAATGGTTAATAGTTAGTGTAAAACCAAATAAACAATCTACAAAATAGGCAATATATTTTTACGCATTTAAAATGATAATTAACTCCGTTAGAAACTAGGGCACTGGATCAAATTGAGGTAGGTTATGGTCTTTTTCCAGATTTCTAATCAAAAACAATTTTATATAATGTTTCGTTAAAACAAGTTTGATTAAATGGTTTAAAAAATTACAACTAAAAGTTTAAACATGCAGATTATTAACTCAATTGGCTACTTAAAAATATCCAAGAATTTTCACACTCACTTATATATTTTGTTATTTTGAAGACCCATGGAATCTGACAGAATCCTAGTTGCAGCTGGCCTAACTGCAGCCGCAGTTGTAGGAGCTTTTGTCTTCTGGGGACCCTCCACCGGCTCTGGCAGTCGACGGGGTCGCCTAGCTGGTCTAGTTAATTTAGGAAGAACATGTTTTTTAAATGCCATTCTTCATGCTTTGGCAGCTTGTCCACATTTTGTCGAGTGGTTAGAAAAAAATACTACTAGAGAAACTAGTTTAAGAAGTACTTTAGCTACAGTCTTGTCAGGTAATAAATTGATGTGGTATTGAATTGAATTTGAAGCCTAAAAACTTTTTTTTAGTTGTAAATGGCACAAATAAATCTGTTCAAGATAGCTTTGCTCCTGCAGCTGTTATAAATGCTCTGAAAAGGGTTGGGTGGGTTATACCTGCAGGAGAGCAAGATGCTCATGAATTATTAAATGTAATTTTAACTACATTGGATGAAGAAACTCAAAAAATGAGTAGAAAAGCAGGGTAGGTACTTATTTTACTTTCTTGGTCATTTACATTACTTTTTTATACTTGGTGTCAAAAGCATTTGCAAGTGAATCAGTGATGAATCGTTTAAATCAAACTAACTCACTACTAAAGGCGCGCTTGTGGCGGCTTCGGTTTTATCGGCGAGCGTCGATCTCCGGAGTTAAGCAGTGGAATGCGCGCCCATAATTTGGATGGGTGTCCGGCGACAGCGGTGTTTTGGGCAACGGCACACGGTGTTCTGCTCGGGGATGCGGACCGAGCAACAACCATCCAAGTTATGGAATGAATGGTGTGTGAATGAGAAGGAGTAGGGGTCAAGGTACAATAAGCCTTCAGGCTGCAGTGCACCACCTAGGGGGCGGTCGTCGGACCTGGGTGGGATGACCCTGAAAGGGTGAAAAAAAAAAAAAAAAACACTACTAATTTGTATTAATATTTAATTTTGGTTAAATATTTTGGACTAAATCTGGTGATATTTGTATGTCTTAACATACTAACCAGTATTTAAACTGTTAGATTCACCAATGTTACTTAGTGACTTTGTGTTATTTTATTCTGTTTTTATAATCTACTATGTGTTTTACCTTGTTACTAGTTCATTATATCAATCAGAAGTTTGTATTCTTTAGATAATAAAGTTCTGTTTAATCCTATTTTATTATTATATAAAAAAAACAATTTTCAGGAAGTCTAATTAAAAGATACCCAAGTAGGTGGATTTGGCCGGTTAGTCTTGCACCACCCCCACCTCTTTTTGATTAGTTATCTCCACATTGCCAACACTGATTGTTCCACCCCTCAAGCTCTCTCATTGGTAAATCTCTACTCCCATCCCCAACACTTTGGATTGGCTCCCGACCTCTAAAGCTCTCTAATTGGTTAATCCCTACTCCCCAAACTCTCCAATTGCGTAGCCCCACCTTTAACTAAAGAGTTTGGGAAGTCAAAATTGACCTATGAGTGAATTTGGAAGGATGGGTCAATTAGTGACGGAAATCAAACTAGGTGAGGGTAGTGCAAAACAAACTTTTGTCACTTTGAATAGGAAATAAATTCATAAAAGTATATTCTGATTGACATTAAAACATTGGTGTTGTAAGATTATTATTTTTTGTTTAGTTGTCTTTCAGATGCTTTGGGAATGAATGAAATAGAAGATGATGATGATAATGAGTCCGAATATAGTTCTATGGGTAGTGTCATGTCGCTAAATGAGCTCTGTAGATCTACTGGCGCTCTAAGTTTTCGGTCGAGCGGTATAAGAAGAAATAGATGGATATCAAGGTAACAAAATAATAGTTTAAAAACATAGGAAATTTTTGTCACTGTGGTTTATTTTAAGATCTTGTCGAGCACTGCAAATGTCAGGTCCGCCACCACAACCTGCTGGTCATCCTTTTACAGGCACATTGACTAGCCAACTCCGTTGCACAGAGTGTGGATACAAGGTATGGTTCGGAGAGATATATTTTCTCGTCGAAAATTTTATATGCATGTATATCATTTGAGAAATTTTATAATTTTAAAGATCAGACTGATATACTTATTGGTAAATTGTTATATAGTATTTTTAAGTTTTTAATATTTAAAATATTTTTGGATTGTTGTTACAAGCAGCTCAGAGCTGTAGTTTGCATACATACATATACAAAAAGTAACTCTAGAAGGCTTAAGTCTGCATCTAAGCAAAGTTTGTACTATTTCATTTCTATTAAACAGTATAAATGTAAGATAGCAAAACCCGATATATCACTTTTAGTAAAATGTTCAGGAGAGATATTTTTAACTTTGATGCATCCTAAAAATCACAATTTCAGTACAATATTTAAATTTTGCAACTAATATAAAATTTATCATTTTCGTTCTTCTATTTTCTTTAGTCTGCTGTCCGCTACGATAAATTTGAAAGCCTGTCGTTACCTCTTCCTAGTGGAGCTGGAGATCTAGGCTGGGGTCGCCACAAGCTTCACCAGCTGCTGACAAATTTCGTAACTCCCGAAGTCGTTCAGGATGTGCAGTGTGAAGGATGTAACAGAGATAGAGACCCAGCAATAGCACCAATCCTGTCTAAACAGATCAAGATACTTAATTTTGGGAAGGTATAAATTTTTATTTTTCATAACTTTAGATATAGTTTGTTTATTTCATCATAAGCTCCACATTCTTATGTTAGGGGTATTTAAATAGAGAGTTTGGGGAGGAGGGATTTACCAATCAGAGAGCTTTAGTGGTGTGGTCAATCGGGGATGGAGTGGGAGTAGACAATTAAAAAGAGGTGGGGACCGACAAATCAGAGCTTTTAGGGGTGTGGTCAATTAATAATGGGGTGGGAGTTGCCAATTAAAAGAAAAGAGGCGGGGCATCGACTAATCAGAAAGCTTGAGAGGCTGGTTAGTCAGTGGCGGGAGGTGGGAGATGGTGCAAAACAAACCTACTAACATTTTTTGTTTATTTTTATACAGTTGCCAGTGTGCCTTTGTATACACATATCTAGAAACACTTGGTCTCCCACTGGTATGTCAAAAAGGCAGGACTATATTCAGTTTCCAATGCGGCTGTCAATGTCCGCTTATACTTTCATTCAGGCTCATTACCAAAGAAAATTACCAGGCTCAGTAAGTAACATTAGTTTGTTTTATTATAAGAACTGTATACATTGGTACTCAGTTAATTCAGAATAGCATCAAGTTTTTTTCTTTCTTTAAGACCTATACTAGTACAAGCGAGGGTGGTAGCCCACTTTCTAGCAGCACCCCACTATGTTGGGCAGGTACCACCTTGAGTGAGATGACTAATGAACTGAGGAACGTCTACCAACTTGCAGCTGTTGTGGTGCATACTGGAGACGCCCACTCTGGCCATTTTGTCACTTATAGGAGAGGACACCAAAACAATAGGTAAGCTGATTGAAAATTTAGTTAAATCCAGAAGATAATATATATTTTTTATTTCTGAGATAATTTCGTTGATAAGAAAAATGGGTGTATATAGACAAAACTAAAATGCGTCTTATCGAAAGAATACAGGGAGATAATAATTATTATTTTTAGGTGGTTTTACACTTCTGACATAGAAATAAAGGAAGTGACTGTAGACGAAGTACTTCAGAGCACTGCTTATCTATTGTTTTATGAAAAATCATCTACTATAAGTGCTTATTGATTAGATTAACAAAACATTTCAAAAATTGTGATTTTTACCTTTTAATCGTTGTCTCTGTATTTTCAAATAAATTTATTTATAGTTCCTGAATTGTTGTAAAAAATGTATTTTTGAAGCTAAGAATAATTAAGATTTTGTTATAATATAACGCATTTACGAAAAGCATTTAAAAAGAAATGTATATTGTTTTTATTTTTACCAGGCCTAATAGTCCTTGAAATATTTCTGCAAAATAAATTTTAAACTATGTACTGGGTGTCAGATAATCAATTTACACCTTCTTAACTTTTTTATTTTTTATATTGTACAAAATAAATAAAAACATCAGTTTGTTGGGGTAATTTCTCTAGTTTTCAAATCAGTAATTTAATTTTTATTACCTCTTAAAGTATACAAGGTGTGACAAAAAAAAATTATTCTTTAAAATAGAGCACCCAGTACATTGTATCATGATTAAAAGGATTTTCAAAGAGCTTTAAAAAAATATAAAATTTGATATGTGTTCTTTAATAGTTCCAGAAATATGGCCTTTAAAATCTCATAATTATTTGTATGGTCATATTTTAAAAACTATTGAATATAGTTATGAGGGAGGTAGTTTCAAAGTATACAATCTATGATAATGCCATGTTTTGTAAGAAATTAGCAAAAAATCTGTAAATTAATTGTAATGCATTCTATCTAAAGTTTAAAAACTCTGTTTTAAATGTAGTTTTAACTGAAAAATAATTAATTAAATTCAGCGTTGAAAAATACAACTATTGGAACATTTTATCTAATGTTTTAATTAAATAATATAGATGAAGATTTTACAATTTGAAACTAGGCCCTTCATATACAGGGTGTTCATTTAAAAACTTTCCACTCAAGTTATCTTCGAAACGAGACAGATTTGAGAAAATCGCCGAAACACGTCAAGATATTTATTGAGGGGGAACGTTTTTACAAAAAAATTGGACGGCGCCCCTTTAACCCCTTAACCACCAGGGCCACCACCCCAAAATTCTTAAATGTGAAGGCGGGTCGAGTGATACATCATTTTAAAGCTCCTGACGAGTACTTTATAACCCTAGAATATGAAGTCAGTATCTTCACCTATTACAAAATGGCGGTACTTTAAAAATTACCTAAATACCTGATTTGGATGGCCATATTTCTGAAACTAATAAAGTTAGATGTACCTAATGTGGTGTTTTTCTTAAAGCTTTTTAAAGGTCTTTTTAATTATAATACTGGTAGTAATATACAGGGTAGAAGAAGAAGTACATATTTTTTTATTTAAGAACCCTGTATATTATTTTACCATTAAAAGATCTTTAAATGAGCTTTAAGAAAATACCACATTAAGTACATCTAACTTTATTAGTTTCGGAAATATGACCATCCAAATCAGGTATTTAGGTAATTTTTAAAGTACCGCCATTTTGTAATAGGTGAAGATATTGACTTCATATTCTAGGGTTATAAAGTACTCGTCAGGAGCTTTAAAATGATGTATCACTCGACCCGCCTTCTCATTTAAGAATTTTGGGGTGGTGGCCCTGGTGGTTAAGGGGTTAAGGGGTGCCGTCCAATTTTTGTAAAACCGTTCCCCCTCAATAAATACCTTGACGTGTTTCAGGCGATTTTCTTGAGTGAAAAGTTTTTAAATGAACACCCTGTATGAAAAATTTGTTTTATTTTTCGGTAAAATTAAAGCAGGTATTAAATAATACTTTTTTGTTAAATAAAAATACAAATGTAGAATTTTGCTGTTTTATTCAAGACCCACAAATCTTTAGCATAAAATTGTAAGAATTACTTTTTATTAGAAGTAAATAATGTTTTATTTTCCATTTTGTTGGTGTTTCAGTTCATATTGTTCTGGTGTTAAAGAGGATCAATTCCATTTTGCTTTAGTTGTAGAACAATATCGAAAAAGGTAGTCAAAGCATTCAGACATGCATTTTGCTTGTTGCCAGGTGTCACCCCAGACATAAACCTAAAATTTTAGGGGATATTTTTTCCGTTAAATTAGCTTTTTATTATAGAAACAATTAATTTAATGAAAAAATGATAAAAATTAGGGTTGCACCTACCCCATGTCTCCTAACAAGGAACTGCACATGTATGGGGATAGGTTTTAATAGCTTCTTCAAGCCGATCTGTTAAATCTTCTTCAAAGGGTGTGTTTTCGATAATGGGAACTACTAGCTCCTCATCGTAACGGAAGTTTCTACCAAGTTTTTGATTCTTTATACCTATCAATAAAATAAATACTTCATTTAACTCTTCCATATACACAGAAAATATTTTTGTCATCAATAATTTTTTTCAACAGGATGAGTGAATGCGCTAATATTCAATTGCTACGAGACCCGTCGAAATTCAATCTAATATTAAGTAAATCTTTTACCCTTTATCATTTCCAAATGAGTACACCTAAACTCCTTCCCAGGAAAAATCATTGTAGCCATAAGAGCATACTTTGAATGTGTGTGAATGACAGCTCCTGCATTTCTCATGGTGTAGGCACACATAAAAAGTGGCGTACATTGGCTCTTTTTAAGCTTTTTTGCTGGTGGTGGTAGTTCCAGGTCATCTCCTAAAATTTTTGTTATAAATATCTTAATTTAATTTCAAGTTTAAAGTTGTAAAATGTGTAATTATGATGTAGTGTTTAAACTTAGTATCTACACTTTATTTTAATCTAATACCTTTTATGTTTTGAACAAACAAGTCCTCTGGTTTTATTCTTTCTTTCTGTACTCCTGATGGAGCAATGTATATTTTATCTCCATCTTTAATACTAATGCCACCACCTGCAAAATAAACATAGGAATAAATAATTAACTAATATTTGTAACAGAGTCTAGCCGGAAGGTAAGCAAGTATAAAAGGGTCGCTCTACCTCTTGTTAAGCTTTAAGAGGGTGATGAGGCCGGCTGGCGATTAACTTGGTATTAAAGCCATAAACTGGGGGTAGCAATTTAGTAACCCTCAAACAAGCAACTACCACGCAACTACTTTTTTACGTGTTTTGCTTTACGTAAACCCTAAATTGTTAAAAATTCAAATGTTTTTCTCCTGCAACTAGATGTAGGTATTTAGAAACCTTTTTAACTCTTGAAGGTTTTGCTAGAAGAATATCTTGTGGACCTTTATTGTTATGCTGGCCGTTTTTCGTCTATGTATGTATTAATACCTCTGTTAATACTTAAATATTTTGTAAAAGTACTTACCTGTACCTGTAACCCACCCCAAATGATAAAATTGTTTGCAAAGTTCTGGTATTAAATTTCTCGGATGTTCCGGGTGATCTTTCGGAGTTTCTTGTGTAGCCATTTTCGCGTCAGAAATAGGTTAAACTATACTTAAATCGATTTTTATCAGGTTTCTTATCACCTTTTGCTAATTAATGATTATGCAATGTACAGCAAACAATTAGATAAATTTAAAATTTAATCAAACTTAACAAATATAACCTCCAAAGATTAATAATAAACACTGGATTTTTTATTATTCTAAAGAGTAGGCAACTTCTAATTCATCCATGTATTTGCATTGCATAATATTAGAATTTAAAGTTATTAATTTTGTATTATACACTGGTCCAAAATTGAATTAAAGCAAATATCAAATATTAATATAGAGCTTTTCAGAGGTGTTGACTGTTACGTCATACATTGTTGTTCTCGCTTCATGTCGTTTAAATCAAGAGTGACAAAAAATTACGTCATTGACAAATGTCGGAGAAAAATCGTTAGCAATCAGTCAATGTCAGTTACTGTCATTATTGATTTTTGATATTTTAGGCATTCCAATTTTTTATATATGTTATATATCTTTATAAAAGTTGAGTAAAAAAACGATATCTGTTTAGTGCCCAAAAGAAACCTATTTTGCGTGACAATAATTTTTGGTGGAAGTTTCTGTTCTCGAGATATTCATCATCAGACTTGAAATTTAATCTAATCCTATTTTTACTCTATTTCCCCTTCTTGTATCACAGTTCTTGATTTAAAGCCAATTGTCACACAATATTTGATTTTTCACCTTTTAAAACCCCGTTTTCCTACGTTTTTTACATTAATTAGCTTTACTTTGATAATGCCACAACCATACATACACATAGGGCTTCATGGCACACTAGGATTGAAATGATTCAAAGGAAAGCTACGCAATTTAATGCAAAAATAATGTAAAATACATAGAAAACGAGGTTTTAAAAAGGTGAAAATCAAATATTGTGTGACACTTTAGCTTTAAATCAAGAATTGTGTGCAAAAAGAAAGTTGCAAACAATATTTTTTGTACGAATTAATATATATGCATTCTCTGTAGTTAGGAGAAAATTCCCAGCTTTTAATGTTTCAAATTATAATCAGTATACTTTTGACAAATGTTTAGTTAAATAAATTGTTTTACCAAAAAAAATGGGGCATTATTTAATTGTATTATTGTTTTATCAATGTATAATAAATGCGGGCATTTTTGATACTTTTTTGCCCTAGGGCGTAAAAGTGCTATTTTATGCCCTCATTTATAAAGGCGGGCGTTTATGATACTTTTTTGCCCTAGGGCGTAAAATTGTATTTTACGTCCGGTTGTACATAATAGCTATTTATGTATCAAGGGCGTTACTAGGACTATAATTCCCTGAAGGTCGCCTCTGGCCCGAGGGCTAGATTTCGACCTGATGGGCATTATAGTCCAGTAAAGCCCGTGGTGCATACAATGCTTTATGTTTTACCCAAAAAGAGTTTTTCAATGAATAATAATTCGCAATATAAAAATAAGTTGCACCTGTACCTGTATACGTAAGTAGATAATGACAGGTGTTAAGTTTGACTTTGATGTTTCTATCAGTTAGTCAGTTGGCATTTTTTATTTAACGATTTGCTCAAAATGGAAGAAATTTCACAAAATATAGGAGAAAAGGCCATAAAAGCGACCGAAAATATTTTGCCAGTTAAATCAAGGCAACAGTATGATCGGGAGTATGGCATATTTGTTATTTGGAAAGATGCGAACGCAATTCTTCAAACAACCGAAACCGATTTATGGCATATTTTCAGGAACTGGTAAGTTATTGATTTTATTTTAATACATATGTTTGTATAAACTTGATCTTTATTGTGAGAGAAATAAAATTGAATAAGCAATAAAATTTCCATATTAGCACATTAGGGCATTATATAAGCGGGCATTATCATAATGCCCGCTTATAGCGTAGTGTGATAGCAGGTATTATTGCTACCATAACATATTCCGTTTCTAAGGTATTACAGATCAATAATAGATGGGTAAAACATAAATTCATTTAAGATTAAATTTGAACAAAATTTTGTTTGTCCGGTTTTTTTCTCCAGGAGTGTATTAAGACCTTAAAGATGCGGGATTTTTTTTTCAACATGTAAATTAAAATTTTGCTCGAGCACCGAAAAAAACAGAAAAACATTTCGGAAATGATTCACCTTAGATAAAAGCCTCAGAATCCAAATTTCTGAGATATAAAAAAAGATGTTCAATATGATGCGGTCAAATGGCACATACACGGTTCATTGTCTATCATTTTCGACAATAAAAAAAAGCAAACAAAAACCTCAGGTCAAAATCCGTTAGTTTATTACTCTCTGGTAAGTTTTTTTCCTAATTTTATTTACACAAATTCGCTCCCCGTTTACTTATTTGTTGTCACAAAAATATATAAAAATTTTCCTACCCATCCTTATTATGCCCTGACACGTTTGCAAAATTGATTTTAGGGATGTTTATTACGAGGTTCCCAAAATAATTCGGGATAAAACATCTGGAATGCTTAATTTGTGCGTTAGTTAAAAAGTAAACAACAGTTAAGTAAGGTTGTTCTGAGATTTTTTAAGAATTAAAAATAAGGTTTTAAACCAAAAATAAGGTACATTATATTATTGCCACCGAACCCATAAAAATATGTAATAATTTTGCATTCATACAAAAAAATTGTGGCAGTCGAAAAAATCAAAATTAATTTATCTTTCAAGAAACATATTTTTTCTACTCTCGTGGAAAAATTAACTTTTTCGCACTAGTTCGAAAATGTACTAGTGCGAAAAAGTACAAAGTGTGCTGTAGTCATTCGAGAAGGAAATAATAAGCTTTCCGTGCGAGTTGCATACTATACTTTTTCTAAGACTATTGATATATTAATGAAAAACATTTTGTAACTACAGAGAATTCTTGTATATTAATTTCAGTCGTACAAAAATATTGTTTGCACCTTTGGCGTAAAGCACTTTTACGCCCACAGCTGATTGTTGCCCTCGCGGAGCTGGGACCGTTCTACCTAAAGCGCCAGAGAAAAGACTCCTATAGATCAAATTCCTTCTCTCTGTCTTCGTGTACTCAAACAACTAGTTAAATCTTTTTTTTTTTTAAATCCGTTAATTAAACCTGAGGCTAATACGCACTTTATGAATTCACTTTCTTTTATTCATTCATAAATAGAATCAGACCCTTCCGACGTTGCCAAATGCTTTCCATATTTTGCATGGTATAACGGACGTTTAGTAGTCGTTTTTTTCTTACTTTTAGGACTTTAGGTTATGCATTTACAATTTTTATATTTTTTATATTTTTTCTCAAAATATGAGAACAAAATGTAAGTTTTACTTAATTTTACATGTGATGTTTAGTTTCATTAACTCGTTTTACCAATTTTATCCCACCCAGCACCCCTTTTCACTCCCCGGTCCCGTAAGTTTGTTTACTGATATTTTTAAAAAACGGAATATTTTGGATATGCGCCACTTACGTTTCATTTAGAAGAGTGTCTAAAATATGTAAGTATCAATAATTTTTAAAAAACCCTTAAAATAACAGAAAACCGTATTAACCTATTACCGTTATTACCTAACCAAACCATACAGTTTTTATTAAGTGAGGGCCTTTTTAAATTTTAAAATAATAAAAGTTATATAATGCTTCTAGGTAGGTGATTTTCGATGTAAAAATATTGTCAAAACAGTACCTATAATATAGCAGTGAGGAAAAGTACATATCACACTAGTGTTACAAAGAAAAATCACCCTAGTGTTGCAAAGTTCTCAATTGTTTTTTATTTTTCTGTAAAGACAAACTTCATTTTTTTTTTTGGTGAATAATTTATGGTCGTAGGAAAAATAGTGTACAGTACTCGTGTGGTTTGTCGCACTCGGCTAACGCCTCGTGCTACAAAATTCCCACTCGTGTGAAATTAGTAATTTTCCACACCTGCAATGTAATATACTATTATACATTATTGATATGATTTTTAAACAGGTACTATGGCTCATTACCCACATCCATTATCCACGACTGTCACAAGGTGCTTTTAATGTGCATTAATACGATAATTTGTATACAGTGTTTCCACAGATGGACTTAATTATAACTGTAAAATGTGTTATTTTTAATATTTCGAAAAAAAGTTATTCTTCATAAAAATGTTTGCCTCTGTCTAAAATGCTAAAAGTTATAATAAAAATCTCCATAGGATATACAGGGTTGTTCAAAATCGAAAAATATATTTTTAAGACTACCTATTTAAGTAACATAAAAAAGTAATAAAAATTGTCTAATACATATTGTTTTTCCTATTGGTTATGGATACAGGGAAAATTAAAAATATTTTTACAATTCACTGTAAAAAAATACTTTGTTACATACCCGGCGCATCAGATTGACAAGATAGGCTTGATTGAAAATATATCCTTAAATTAAACTACAATATTAATGAAAAGTACTTCTGTTTTATAGTTATGTGTTTTTAATTACCAATCATCTCAAATGGGCAATATTTATTGCTGAAATGACACCCAAGATTTAAAAATGCAAAAATGTCGTGTTGTTAACACCTAAATATTTGTTACAATGCCACTCATTAAGTACAAAGAAATAAAATATCTTCGCAAAATTACATCGTATTGTTAACATTAACAATATCTATGTTGATGGCTTTTATACAGAGTGTCCCAGAATATGTGAGCAATCACTTAGATTAATATAGAACACATAAAAATACTATAAATTCCTATAGTTTTTTTTTCTACAGCCCCCTATTACTGAGATAAGTGCCCTTAAAGGACGCCGCGTAAAATCGGTTTTTATTTATTGATTTTTCTTAAATATTTCTTATATTACTTAGTATAATATAATACCTTTTAATACCGTTAATAGAGAATTATTGCACAGTGAAATAAGGCCAGGCACTAATAATACCGGTCTTATTTTGACATCTGAGCTTGCGCAGATGCATGGTAGGATAAGGACTTCCTTAATAAGTATAGTACCTGGCTTTATTTATGTCGGTTTTAGGTCGTGCCTTATTTTGACCTTATTTTAACTTCGGAACTGTTCGTCTAACCGAACGGCTGCCGATCACAAAGTCGAAAAGTTTTTAAAAGTAAAACTACTCAAAACTTTGCTTTTTTAAATGTATTTTTGTAATTGTGTTAAAAAAACCCTACCACACAAAACAATAAAGAAAAACTACTAAATTTTTCCCCCTTTTTTTAGGTTAATGGTACTGTCAACATGATTTGCAATAACTCTAAATTATGGGTACAAGCACTATTTAAACAGGGCCGGTATTAATAATTCCCGAGCTTAATAAGGCAACTTGCAATAATTCTCTTATATTAGTAAAGATTCCTTAAAATTGTGCCCTTGTAAAAAATTTGCAATTTTAAGTTCGCCAGGGTCGGACTAGCATTAACACAGTAGTGCTAATTAGTTTTACACGCTGTGTTCCAAAGGAATACAAATAGTATTTTAAAATAGCTTGAACTCTTGTTCGATGTCCATAAATTAAATCATTTGCGTAAAAAACAACTTTTTGCTTAAATACTGTTTTATTGATAAAAAAAAAATGTATATCGGTTTGACCTGGAGCCCCATGTATTTAGCGGCCAAAATTTGAAATTTGAGGTTTAAAAAACAGCTCCGAGGTGGTCATCAAATGGTAATAAAAATGGCCACTAAGTGTGATGAATTGGTCATCCATACACCAATTTTTACTGCGTGTTTAAAATACCAAGATCATTTTTTAGCGCATCAAATTAATCATACAAGGCTAAATCAAAATGGATGCAATTGGTCATAAAATGGTCAACATTGGTCAGTATTATTAATTAATTGGTCAGCAAGATTAAAGGAGATCTGAATTAAATGAAGACCATCAAGAAGGAAAAAATTTGTGAGCGGCCAAAAATTTAAAATTTTAGATTTAAAAATACAAATTCTGAAAGCTAGGAACAATTCGAGAATTGATGATAGGTACTTAATATTTGGTCAAAGATACTGAAATATACTTATAAAGAGTTAAATATTTAAAGGTTACTAATTACTACATAAATATACAGGGTGTCCCACCGGGAACTACTGCGATCGATTTCTCTTGCAAACGTCCTTTTTGACATAAAATTTAAAATAAGACAAAAACGGTTGGACTTAGGTATAAAACATTATACATAAATTATGTTTAAAATTTTACGCAGAATCTAAAAATAAATAATATATCAGGTGTTCCATTTAAAATAAGGAAGTTGACATCAACTTCCGGTATAACCGGAAGTGGTAGAGCTGTCAAAATATTTTAGTTGTATGACCCCTACTGACTTTATATTGTTACCAAATTTTCAAAATTTTTCAAAGCGTACTTTTCGAGAAATTGATCGAGCAGTTCGGCATCAACATTCGGAGGTCGTTTCATGCTGTAACAATTGGTCATGAATTGGTCACGATTGGTCATTAGGTCACAGTAATTGGTCAGCAGTAAAAAATAACTAAAAGCAGTTATTTAAAATATACGGGGGTGGTTTTACACTTATTTTTGAACAAAAATATATGTACCACCTCAATATCAACATTCAGAGCTCTTTCAATGCTTTATAAATTGGTCAGTCGGTCTCAGTGACCTGCTGACCAATCGGGACCAATTATTCGTTCATATTGTTGTGCTATAATTTAGTTATAATAACCCTTAAAAAGCTATTTGGTGAAAATTTGTTGAATTTACGATAATTTGATGAAAAGAGTTTAAAATTTCAAGGTTACTAATTACTGCATAAATATATTTAGCACCTCAACCTCAACATTCGGAGGTTGTTTTATGCTGTAACAATTGGTCATGAATTGGTCACGATTGGTCATTAGGTCACAGTAATTGGTCAGCAGTAAAAAGAATTAAGAGAAGTTACTTCAAATATACAGGGGTGGTTTTACACTGATTTTTGAAAACATATATTTAGCACCTCAATATCAACATTCAGAGCTCTTTCAAAGCTTAATAAATTGGTCACGAATTGGTCAGTCGGACTCAGTGACCTACTGACCAATCGTGACCAATTATTCGTTCATGTTGGTGTGCTATAATTTAGTTATAATAACTCTTAAAAATGTATTTGGTGAAAATTAGTTATATTTACGATTAATTCATGGTATTGTATTGAGAAAAAATATTTAAAAATGAATGTTTTCATGAAATAAATTCACATAAACAGGCAAAAGCGAATAAACTTGTTTTATTTAAATTGACTTCCCTTGGAATATTGTTCCCATATCTGGGGCATGGCGTCCCCCACAACCCTAAGCATTCTTGATTCTATTTAAAGAAGAGCTATTCGTCTCATTAATGATCCTTCACTTACAGAAAGACTTCCCTCTTTTGCCCATCGTCGGGCTGTGGGGGATTTATCGCTTTTTATAGGTACTTCCATGGCTTCTGCTCTGAAGAATTGTCCAGTATAGTTCCTCCACTCACGGTTCCCAACAGAGAAACTCGTGGTTCCGCGCGTATGCATCCCTATACGGTCCAACTGGACGGGCCCCGAACTTCTCACTTTGTTCGTTCTTTTATCCCTAGAGTTTCTAGAATGTGGAACCTGCTGCCCGTGGAGGTCTTTTCTTCCCTCCCAAATCTTCAAGTATTTAAGTCCCTTGTCAACAAACTCCCTCTTACCTCGCTTAAGACACCCACGGTACGTTAGTATTTAGGCTTTAAGCCTTCGTGGTTTGTCAAGGATTTAAAAAAAAAAAAAAAATTAAAATATAATATTTTAGTTGAAAACCCCCTAAGAACTTT